>CAHIKZ030004677.1:3102500-3190000 GCA_903632075.3 Acanthosepion pharaonis
GCTATAAACTTAACAATTTTTGTAAGCTAACAATGAAAACGGCTAGTACTGTATCATTATAAACAGATCCTTACCAAACAATATAAACATCGTGAAATATAATAACCTGCTAGGTAACCTTGCCATATTGGCGAAGGATATTAGAATATAGAAGTCCTGCCGGGATCTATTATTGGCGGCCACAATCTTACCAAGATATGCAGATGACACAGTGTCCATAGCAGACACACAAAGGAAAGTACAAGAATGTCAACAGAAGGTAGTAAAGAAAAGCGATAAGAAACGACTAAACTGGATGTAATATAAACAAAATGGAACAGCTCAAATGCCAATTACAATTTGGAAATAACCAAATCTCTCGCCTTTATTCTTTCATGTGAGCATCAAAATTTCTGAGCTCTCTTTACCCATTACGTTCCCCAGAAATTTTACTTGTCTCTTTCTATTAGGTTGGTGCAAAAATAATGACGTAAGAATGTCGTTTTTTAACGTCATAAAACGACATTATTACGTCATTATTTTTGCACCAACCTAATACATTCCTGTTGCTTTTATTCTCTTTATCTTTATGAGATAATCCAGCATTCTTCTCACTCAAAAATTCATAGGCTGACTATGTAGGAGTAGTGCTAGAGCTGTGAAGACTTTCATATATTAATTTAAACTATTCTTATTAATAAGTGCATTATAACAAAACTTATCAACCTAAAGCGCTCGGATATACAAAACATTCGGTCAATCTTTACACATCTTATGTCCAGAAAAGAAAAAAAAACATATGCGAACACAAGAAAAATTAAATAAAATACTTAATCGCAGTACCTTATCAGTCGTCTTTAATGGAACTTGTATAAAAGAAGTATTGCTGCCCAAATACACAAATACATACAAAAATATCGGGTGTGTCAGCAAAATTATCCAAGTCGTGTAGCAGCAAAATTGTCCAATTGTTAGGTTAAGCTTTAAATCGTTGTATCTTAGAAATGATTAAAAATATCTTATTGGAATTCTCCGAGGTTTTATAACACAAATAGATTCTACGTTGAGCATTAAGAATGTATAATTACTCTCTAAGCTTAATAGAAATATCGTGATGAAATCGATCATAAACGAACATTACATGTTCATCATTAATTAATCATAGCTAAAGATCGGAAGGTCATAAAGGATTGAAATAAAGTTCATATATATATATATATATATATATATATATATATGTTATTCCAGGATCATTTTCCAACTTATTCAAAATGATCTTCTTCCTCTCTAACCTTCTAACTTTCTGTCCTAGAATAACAAGATGCATCACAGGTTTCATGTACGATTTCATTTTCAAATCTTTTTTCAGAGTTTTTGAACTCTCATAGCTGAAACTCCTCTCTCACAAACGTCTTACAGACTGCGTTGATCTCTTTAACTTTAAGTTGAGACGATGATCCCTCTTGCTATTGTGACCTCTTGATCCACTACCTCTCTACTGTTCCCTCTTTATTAAGCTTATTCCCCGTTCCCTTGATGGTTCATGAAGAAGAATGAAATTTGAATTAAATTTGAAGATAGAAGCCAGAGTATAAATGAAGGCCTGAATGTTCTTTTTCCTCTCACCATTTCTCAGTTGGGAAGATAGTGGGACTGACACAAAACAATTTTAATCTGCTCTCTTTTTAGCCGAATAACACAGAGGTTTTTTTCAGTGATTCTTACGAAAAATGGTGTCAAGATGGCTAAACGTTTTATCTGAAAACCTGAAATATAGAAACTCAATTAGTTTAGTGGATTTTTCGATATTAAACATTTTGTGCGATGGAAAATGATGCTGTTACACAATTTGGACAATTTTGATGATACACCCGGTATGTATTAAAATAATAAGAAAGAACAGCAAGATTTATAATTCGGTGTTCTTAGCAATTATTTTCATTTACAAAAAACACTGTGCTCAATACAAACAGTAGAGTATAATATTCTAATTATTTTCTTTTTTAAAAATATGATTCCATCGCAACACAGAAATTTCTCTGTTTCAAAACTGAAACTTAAGTTTTAAATTTGATTATAAAAATTAAACTTAAAATCCTGAATTCCATTCCATTATCAAGCGATGTTGGAAATAACTTTCTAAAAAATTTACTTAATTTATAAGCGCAGACTTATTTTGAGTTATTAAGGTTAAGGAAAATTCAATCTATTTTGATTAGAGGTGGTTGGGTTTTAATTTCCCTAGACAACTTATGTATCAGATATATGTTACTTACAAAGTTAGGTTAAGTTTAGGTGGGGTGGGAGGACCTGTCTGTGTTTGTAAGCAGGCACACCACACCACCCCACCCAACCATAAACTGACTTTATCAGTAACATATATTCCAAGTAACATATAATCCAAGTGACACGATCTAACGGATAATTGAAGTGAAACCGCTATTGGAAATTATTTATTACATATTTATAAATTTAATATTATTTTTATACATATTAAATATTTTATACGGTCACAAGTTAAGTAACGTCGATCCTGGTCAGTTCCTAGATGAGTAATCACTTGGTAATGCTAGTTGTTGTAAGCTTGGATGTGTCTATTGTAATGACTCGGATTTGTTAATCGTATAACAGAAATCCAGTTCCAATTGGCTTTATTATATTCACTTACGCGCAAATATCTTTCGGAAAGGTAATGATCCACCTCTTCTTCCCCCATATATGGGACAATTGGTAAGACTTATAGCACTATATCATTATGATCTCTTATTTGTACATAATACTAGTAATAATATTATATAAACATAGTTTTATACCTATACTTATATTACAAGTGATATAGTTGGTTAATAGGTTTTAATTTTTAAAAATATACTAGCATTCTATACTTTATATATCTTTTTGTTTGTATTTTTAATTATGAATTTCAATTTTTAATGTAATATTTTAAATAGTTTATTTATTTTGCATGTCTAATATTTTTACTTCAAAATATTTTACTTTAAAAGGGTCTTTTATTTACATACTACGTTTAATTCTATCAAATAATATGTCTGCTTCTTTTAATAACGTCAAACTTTGATCGTTGCATAATATCAAGTGTTTCAATGTAGCAGACATAGAAATATTTGCTGGCTTTAAATAAACTGCAAAGGGTTGATAAGCCGTAGAGAATGAATTAATCAATCAATCAATGAGTTTCGACAAGTACCAAGACAACCAACCTGAGAGTGTAGTGCATGTGTAACAAAAAACATAATTTAATTTTTTTTGTTAGTATTATTGGAGATACAATTTTCCCCAAAACACCAAATGGCATAAACCTCATTGTTTTTATTATTTTTTATTTATTACGACTACCAAGAAATAGTAAATTGTACATTTTCTCTCTTTATTTCTCTCTCTCTCTCTCTCTCTCTATATATATATATATATATATATATATATATATATATTATAAATTAATTGATTTAAAATGTTTTTTTTCGCTACACAGTTCTAACCATGTTTCAAAATAGAAGCTAAAAGCCACGAATTTAATTTTGCAATTAAATTAAAGACATTAGTTCCATTTCATCCTCACGCGAATTCGCTTGAGGATGAAATGGAACTAATGTCTTTAATTTAATCACAAAATTAAATTCGTGGCTTTTAGCTTCCATTTTTAAAACATGGTTAAACTGTGTAGCGAAAAAACATATTTTAAATCAATTAATTTATAATATTAATGCTCTGTAAATTTACATTGAGCACTATTTTGTAAAAATAAAAATATCTATAAGAACACCGTATTATATATCTTACTGTTCTTTCTTTATATATATATATATATATATATATATATATATATATAATTACACATATACTCACGTTTACAGTACAACTCAGAGTTTCATGGCTTTCCCGTTCATCAGGTACAAAAATTTATGAACTCTTCAATAGGGTTGTTTTTTTTTTCAAAATTAAAGAAAACAACCTTATTGAACAGTTCATAACTTTTGTGCATGATGAGTACAAAAGCCATGAAACTGAGTTTTACTGTAAAGTTAAGTACATATGGAATTATTAATATATACATTATAGCTCTGTTTAACTACACTGAGCACTGTTTTGTCTACACCATTGACTAAATAATTATTTGCTTACTTCTATGTGTTCGTAAACGCTCCCATATATGGATGATCGTATCTCTTTATTGAGATCATTTCTAAATCTGTGTGCGTATATATGTAGTGAAGGAATCATATTTTTAAACAAAAAATATTATAATAAAGCTCTACTTCTGTATGGAGCACTGTCTTCGTAAAAATAAAAACAAAAATACTAAGGATGCACCCAACGTGTTCTTTTCTATTTTCTGTATACCTGCGCATATATATATATATATATATATATATATATATATATATATACGTGTGTGTGTGTGTGTGTGTGAGTATGCTGGTATATTTGCTGGAGGGAGTGAGAAATTTTTGTTTTTGTCTCGGTATGTGGCTTTTTTTATTTATCTTTATTCTTTTCTTTTTTCTTTCTTTTTCTTTTTTTTTTCTTTTGTTTTGTTTTCCTTTTCCCTTTATGTTTCCTTCCTTTTATCCTTTTTTATTGCTTGGACATTGTTCCTTTTTCTTTTTACTTTTGTCATTTCAAGATGTTCATTTGCCGGGCTTAGTGTTGATAAGTTAGTATTCGGAAACTTTACCAAAAGTTTGTTTATATATATATATATATATATATATATATATATATATATATATATATATATGTTCGTATGCATGCATGTATACATCATTATTACTGAAAAACATTTACCCTTATATATACTATTATTTTTATTCATATGGGGAAAAGGCAAATAATTAAGCTGGTCTCACGCGTGTTTTCTTTAGATCGGAGATTATTGAAAACAGAGAGACTGAGGAGAGATCTGGTAGTGTAGAAATTACGATGCAGTCACTCAAAGTTTTTTTTTTAAGACAAATTCATTCCGCTTTTTCAAAGCTTAGGGTTGCAAGAGATCATGCAATACTCATATATCGATCAAAATCTTTTTTTTTCGAATATAACAATTCCTGTTTATCTACAGACAAATATCTTTTTTATTGATTCACTTCCTTGCTGAAAACCATGTTAAAATTAGGAAACCAGTTTACCTTTTCTCTTTATAAAGATTGTAATACTGTATATTAAACATACTCATTATCTCTAGTCAATTTTAGATAACAAAATATCATTTACATTTACACTAATGCTCTCATCTTTTGTTACTATCACAACATTTCAACCGTTGTGTCCTCCGGCCTTATTCAGGTGTCTTTTGATTCGGGTAACTTTCTGGAAATTTAGAATAGAACACTTTATTAAATCTACAGGGTAGATAGTTCTAGTTCTGTTATCCATATCTAGGGATCTAGCATCTTCTTCATTTTTTAGTACTGATCAGTTATTGTTCTTTCTGTTTCCACTGAATTAAATAGCCTAGAAATTGGATTCAACACTTTCCATGTGAATATATTCACGGACAAACACTATAATCCACTCGGCCAATCGTGTATATGGAATTTGTACGTTCATTCTTGAGCCGCTGCTGATCCGACGTTTGGCCACATTCCCGCGTCTCTTTTCATATTGTTCCTGCTGAAGCTTTGTTGTCATATCTTTTTCTTCAGAGACAGAAATATATAAAATACTTTTTCATTTTCTCCGCCATTCTTAAAAAGAATATAAGATCCCAGTTACGTTTTAAATGGATTAATATTTAAAAAGCAGAATTAAGATTTATCTCCTTTAATATTGTAATACGTGTTTATGTCCAAATCTATATACGTTTTATTTTTTTTGTAAATATCTGATTTGTAGGATAAAACAGTTGGAGAGATCATTTTCTCACTGATAAAGAGATCAACTTGTTTTAAGCTTGAGCATTTTGATCATTTATCTAATAGAAAATGATCTCTAAATCATTATTTACACTATTTATTTACACCGTTTTCATTCAGATTATTATCCTAATGTTTGTTGTTGTTATCCTAACGTTTCGGCCATCTTGCCCTCCGGTCATCATCAGATACGTATCGATCCGAATTCTAAAATGAATCCTTTATTTAATCTACATGAATAGACTGTTCGCGTCCCATTGATCTATGTCTAGTGATGTCTTGTTTAGATTTAACTTTTAGCAAGCTCAACTATTGCTCAATCATGTATTATGTGTTGTTTTGGCACCATAAACACCCGTGTTATGAACTTCGTTTATCAATCTCTACGTAGAGATCTTTCACTGTAAGTTCAAATCTCAATGAGTACCCAAACGTAGGTACGCTAAGAATATAATTAGAAAAGCAGATTCATCTTGAATTAATAGCAAGAAAGCTGTACTTTAATTAAATCATCACTGGGGACGAGATGTAGTACTGTTAAAATTATACTTTTGTTATATACCGTACCTATAAACACTAATGGGTATATACCAATCCTCATAAATACGTTGGAGAGTATTGTAAGTGGGAGTAATATGCTGCATAAGTAGTCCACCACTAGCAGTGGTTTACCTACTTCATGCGGCTGGCGAGTATTGTATTTTATTGATGTTATGAAGATTACCATGTTATTACCGTTTTGGTTATTCCTCATTCAGTAACCTTTTCTAGGTTACAACAACTTTATAAATAATAACTCGCAGAATTCAATTTACTTCGTCAATTTCAACACCAAGATATTTTAGCGCAGTTGTCCGTCACTTAAGCACCTGTTACAGAAGTGGAGCATCATCTCAGTCTTGCAAGTTATAGCTCTTGACTTATTTTATTACTGACAGCTTCAGTGTATGTGACATTGTGTGAAATTTGTTCATTCTATCGACTATGTTAATAACATGAGGCTATAAGTAAACGACATATTTTTACTGAAATTTCACGCAATGTAAAGCTTGAGAGCCACTCAATGTAGAGGGCTAAACTCAAAATGGTAATGATGAAGGAAGTGGGGGATATGAACGGAACAAAAATAGGAAGATAACGATTGAACCATGAAAAGAGTAGTACTCAAGTACTCACGGCCCGAAAGATACGAAAGATAACGGCTTCAAACGGTTATCTCTGGTGAAACGTCATTATATACAAGTAAAACTCTTCTTATTTTTTTTTGTCACCTATTGATTGTGAGATAACTTATTCGACAAGATTGTTTGTTCGTTTTTTTAGCTGCATACCAACATTTAATACGGAAATTTTTATTTTCCTGGGAGAATATATTGCTGATAATTTTGCTTTTTCAAAGATATATTACTGGTAATTTTGTTTTTACAAAAGTATTACTAGTAATTTTTTTCCTTTAAAAATACATTGTTGGTATTTTTACTATGAAAATGTATTTTTTATACTTTCACATTGTTTTGACCCTAGGGTGGGAGGTTAACTAATTACTCATTGTTGGAACCCTACCAGGTGCCGCCACCGCGGGTCAGTGTGGACATGGGAACAACAGTAATTAGCAGGTGGTTTCAGGCCCCTCAGTATCTCCCGATTAGAGGCATGTCCGATGTAATTTATAACAGTATCCAAAACTTACATATTCGGTAAGAGTTTATATATGTGTTGTATTACTTCTATAATATGGTGTCCTTGTGTCTCTTCATAAGGTTCTAATTCAGGGTTCGCTAAGCCAAGTTCATCTATTCATGCCAGCTAAGAAGTGTTAAGTGGAATATTCCTTCCCTTTCCAAAGTTATGCTATTTCTTGGATGTGTTTCCTCAACTTAAGATAATTATGGTTATCTAGTTTATAGAAAAACGCATCTTACGATTACGATTTACCTTCTTTGAACATATTATTTAGGCAATGTCATCTTGCAGACGTTGAGCCGAGTAGAATGAATGGATTGTTTCTTTGCCTCTGGCTCAAAGTGATGAACCTAATACACATCATGAGTTAGGAAACGTTCAAGGGAACCACCTAGATCTTTCTTAATGCCAGATTTTCCCATGATGAGATCAGCCTGTGCGTTTGTGATCAGGTGTCAAAAGACGTGAAATCCACCGAGAAGACATCTTCATCATACCAAGTCCAATATGTGAGATATTCTCAACTCTCTCTCACGAATAAGGTAATTGCATTGGCTATTGGCCTGTCATTCGTCATCATGTGGGGAATACGATCAATGTTTTTTTCTCGGTGGTGGCAGTTTCAGGACGTCCAGCCCTTGGGTCATCTTCAAGTCTCTCCCTACACGTCCTAATTTCAGCTGCCCCCTCTTTCACCATTGTGGAAGCTAAAGTGTCATCCCCTAATAAAGTAACAATGTCAGTATGAATGTCATTTTTTTTACAGGTACTTGATAATACCACGATGCCAAATTTTGTCCATTTTCTCGAGAAGTCGTTACTAAATAAATATTCTTTGAACAGTTAGATATCAGCTTACTTGGAAAAAAAACAATGGAATTATTGAAATTAAGGCAAACAAAATTCTACGGCTCTATCATTGTCCCTTCACAGTCAGTCTATAAACATTTCAGCCAAGCCTCGTAGTCTTTCAAAAATCAAATACACTTTTCTGTTCTAGAATGAATTCGACTTTCAGTCCCTCTTTAAGTTCCTATGTCTACATATATCGACCATATCTAATGTCAGATATTATTATACAAATCTATGTTATTAATAAAATTAATATTAACTAACCGATGTCAGAATATTCAAGATGTATTTATATCAGCAATATATCCTTGTGTTGCAGTTTACAATATAAAATCTTATTTAAAAGGTATTGATAATAACTTGTTTTGTTTATTATAACTTGTCGTTTTGTAAGTTGTATGAAGATGACCATAATACAATCTGTTACTAATTCATCTTTTCTCTTCCTTACTAATTTGTCGAGGAGTTTTTGAAGTTTTACTTCTTAGATCGTTATCAACGCACTTTCATCTGTGTAACATATGTTGTTAAGATTATGTCCACAGATTATAAGTTCAGGTTCGTTTTCTCATACTCACGGGACTGTCTCGCTGTGTATTTAAATTTGTTCACGTGGCCAGTAATCTCTTTGAGAGTTCGCTGTTAATCTTTAATAACGATAAGGCATCAACCTTCCTGATAATATTCACCTATTATGACTTGTTCCTTACTGGACATTAGAAATAGAAAATCTTCAGATAATTGGAATGTAGGAAAGTGTCAATAATTATCTTGTTATCTGGTATGGACCTGTTAGGTGAGGCTCATTACTGTCAATTCGGAAACTTACTGTGTTATTAAAAGACCAGACACGTATAATAGAAGTAGTTTCGATATCTACGCTTATATATATATATGTTGTGGATTCAGGGTTGAAATCCGGTACCAATAAATAGCAAACGCCAGGAATGAATATATGAAAATAATGTATTAACGTAATAATACAAACTGGTAAAGCAGGTTAGTAGTTCCAGGAATACGGGTTAGTAGCAAAATATATATAGAGTCTTTGGTATTGAAGTATCGATGTATGACTTCTTACTTATTTTACGTGCTCGCTCACTGTGACTCCTACAACGCTGTTACCTCACCCTCACTCTGTCACTCTGGACTCGACTCGACTCGACGTCTTCACGTAGCCGTAGTATATGTATATACTGGGTGAGTCCATTTGTGTAAAAAGGGGTGGACCCCTCAACACGTAATTTTATACATAATCACATGTATGTTTACACAAATTTCATATTTTGATATTGTAACCTAAGGAAGGATACTGAATAGAATAATTACACGAAGGTTGGTAATGAACGATAATACTTAGGACAAGAACAACACATATAAGATTCGCCAGCGGCGCGTAGAAGAAGTAGTCAACTGCTAGAAGTGAGTCAAATGAATTCCACAATGAATCTCCAACTAAAGACTAACATACAGTATTTACTATTGTATTTATTGAAACATAGGATAACAATTTCTCACTAGCTTTTCGTAAAGTCATTATTCAGCAATGCCTTTTCTAAGCAGCGATCTTATTTTTTTCTTCCTCTTTTATGTGACGTGTCTCTTCGGGATGTTGGCGATCATGGCTTTTCACAATTTTTTTTTACCTCTTGTAGCGTTTAATAACTTTTGTCTTTTTGCCATTTCGACAAAATCCTGCTCTGCCATCCATTCGTTCCAACTCGACAGGTAGGGTTTCCTCTCTATTTTTACCTTCAATCTCTCCTGTGAGTCTGGCATTTTCCACGCCCTCTTTCCTCACAGAAATTTGTCTGTCTGGAATTTTCAATTGTCTCTTACTGATGTTAATTATAAGGGTCCCTTTTTGTTACCACTGTCTCTAGAACTTCGTCGTTGCACGTAATTTCGATCCGTGGTATTCTTAGTAACTTTCATTTCTGTTGCTTCAAGTCTCTTCTTCATCTGTGAGAAGATTGTCCAGCATCCACTTCCATAAAGGAAGAGTGATATTACTTAACTGTTCAGTACTCTTTTCTTTGTTTCTAACGTGGTTTTTCTGTTTCTTAATACTTTTCTTAATTTTTGAAAGGCATTTTCACTCTACTACTTCGGATTTCTGTCGCAATTTCCGTCCTCTGTTTATGTGGATTCCTGATATTTAAATGGTTGCACCTGTTTGATTTTGGTATCTCCAATTTGTAATTTGCATGTCGAGCTGTTCCTTTTTGCTAACAGCCATTCATTCAGTCTACTTGCAACTAATGCTTAGTCCTTTCCCCTCTTTCCCCCCCCCCAGAACATTCTGCAGATCTTTTTGTAGTTTCCTTTCTGTGTCTACTATGTTATCTGCATACAGGTTTTATTTTCCCTGTCCTGTAAATGGCTTTTTTCTTCAATTGTAGCGCTCAAATCTTTAAGGCTTATTAACAAGAAATCGATAACAGGTCTGAAAGCTGGTTGAGTGGACATGTTTACATGACCTAAATTACTAATTAGTTTTTTCAAAAAGATATCTTTTTATCTTTATATTAATTTAAGTTTATTATTTAAGACAGTGAAGTAAATACAAGGTTCATTTATTTTTCTATATTCCAAAAGAAATCCATAAAAAATCGTAATTAAGAATTAAGTTAAATTTTTACTATATAATACTTTTCCTCACTACAATGAACATATTGATTATAAAATTTATTTTTTATTGTTATGGTCTGGTTCCTTGTACCACGGTGATAGTCCAAGGTAGAACCAATAAAGAAGAACTCGAACACAGGTATAGAATAACACAGATATATTACAAACAGGAATATATACAGAGAAGTAGAAGTGTTAGTATGAACAATCAGGTTTAGTAGAGAGAACAATGTAGTCTTGACCAGTATCACTATTCCAATGTCTTGCAGTAATTGTCTGAACGCGACTCTGTTTCGGACTGCTTCTGACTCGACTCTTGACTCGACTTGAACTACTGACTCTACTTGAACTACTGACTCTACTGACTGGAATAGACCATTATTATTATTATTATTATTATTATGGGTAAAATTCCATAACATTTATGAATAATATAATTTTTCATAATAATCTTTGTCTTCTTGTTCTCTCTCCTAAACCCTGTTCTGCCATCGACTTACGCAAGTTTTTTTTTAGGTAGGTCATGCGCTATTTTCTTTGGCTTCAGTATGACCCGTGTGCGTCAAATTTTCCAAGCCCTCTTTCCTCATTATGTGCCCTACACATTTCTTCTGTCTCTGCTATTAAATGTCCTTTTGTTTACATTTTCTCTTAAACTTCATCGTTGCTAACTGTTTTTGTTCATGGTATCCTCAACATCCTTCTGTAGAACCAGATTATTGTTGCTTGAAGTTTATTCTTCCTCCGTGAGTGAATTGTCCAGCCTTCAATCTTATTTAGGAGAACAGATAGTACGTAATAGTATTCTTTTCTTTGTTTATGACCAAAAAACGGTTTTCAGCAGAGCATCCAGTTTTCAGTGTTTAAAGAAGTCGCAGAGATCACGTTTCATTCTATATGGGACTAGTGTCTCCACCTGTTATCTCTCTCTCTCTTTCTCTCTCTTTCTATATATATATATATATATGGATACAGAGAGAGAGAGAGAGAGAGAGAGAGAGAGAGAGAGAGACAAAATAGATCGATAGATATAGATATATGTAATTCCATTCATATCTATCTATATATAGATATATATAATTCCATTTATTATCTATCTATCTAATCCTGTTCATATTTATTATCTATCTATCTAATCCTGTTCATATCTCCCTATCTATCTATCTATCTATCTATCTATCTATCTATCTATCTATCTATCTATCTATCTATCTATCTCTCCCTCTCAATCCTTTGAATATCTATCTATCTATCTATCTATCTATCTATCTATCTATCTATCTATCTATCCTGCCTCTTCCCCATCTATCTATCTATCTATCTATCTATCTATCTATCTATCTATCTATCTATCTATCTCTGCCTCTTCCCTATCTATCTATCTATCTATCTATCTATCTATCTATCTATCTATCTATGTATCTCTGCCTCTTCCCTATCTATCTATCTATCTATCTATCTATCTATCTATCTATCTATCTGCCTCTCCCCTATCTATCTATCTATCTATCTATCTATCTATCTCCACATCTAGATTGATTCCTTCATCACACTTTCAACTAATAAAACTTCAATCGAAGATAACGAACGGCCTCCATTTTTAAAAAGAAATGTCTGTCTAAACAAACAAAACTTACGACACATTATTCTTTGCATTACACGATTTTCGTAAGACACTGTATGAGTGAGTGTGATGTAATGTGATGTGATATCCAGGCGGACATGATCATGTCTGTAACCGCTATTTATGGCTGATATTTAACTGAGAATTTTCAGAAAGTGGCCAGTTACTTTGATTAAATATAACGTCACTTCCGCCCATCAAAGTAAGGATCGCTATATATGGCCATATTTTTGGCGCGTCTACTCCGTGAAAACTCTCGCAACTGTCTGGGTGGTTAGTTATATTAGCACATTTTCGTTTTTAAGTACCATTTATTTATGGTGCTCGAACAGCCACTCACAGCAAATTGCACATTAATAGATCTCAATTTGGATCTATGAGCATGTAAGCTCGGACTAGTTTACAAACAGAGTTGATAATCTTTATGTTGGCAGAAAACTTTTGGAACATAAACTCAGTAGATGACGAAATTATGAAAAAATGATTCGTGCAGAACAGACACATTTGATGATATATATACAAATTATATGCGGAATTAAATTTCATAATTAATAACCATCTTTATTTTTATTAAATCACTCGAAATAAATGTTATGAAATCGATATGTTTAATGAAATTTTATATTTTATTAATATAGTCTAAGAAATATAGTAATTTTTACGAATATATATATATATATATGTGTGTGTATATGAAGAAATATACTCTTAAGGTGTGGTATATTGCTATATTTATGGGATAAAGTGCTCAATATCAGAGAAAGATCGTGTGTAAATATTAAAGTGAACATTGCACTCAACATTTAGAGGCGACAGGCTGTTTCATGAAACGAAAATATTTACATATTAAAAAACATGTACTGTTTCAATTTTTTAATTTTTGGCAACTGTATTATTGGATATTCATCATTTTATATTAAAATGAACATGTATTAGCATATGTTAATAAAACTATTACCGTATATAAGGAAATAAAAATAAAAAAAAAATCAGAGAAGATTTTTATTTTATATTAAAATATTATGCGTATAAAAAGTGCGTATATAATGGAGAAAAATATTATAATCGAGTTATCAAATAAAAGAAATATATAAAATATAATTATAATAATAAATACAATCCGATAATTGAATCAAAGAAAAAATATAAAGAAAAGTGAGATATATTAATTAAATATAAATAATATATATAATTATTATATTATATGAATTATTATATCATTATTAAATAACATTATTATATTGAATTAAATAATATTATAATTAAATATTTAAAATATTATTATGATAAATAATACTATATACTATATAAATACCTCATTAAATAACATTATTATTATTATTATATTGTTAAATGATATATTATATAGCAATATAACTCACACCAATACAAGATATTATATAGTAATATATCAACATCAATACACAACATATCATTATATTAAGTAATATTGTTATATTATTAAACATGTCAATACATTATTAATTACATTCATTATAAATATACAATTATATCTCTAATATTGAAGTAATAGCGGATTTGTTAATATAAGATTAAAAAAAATCCCTAATCTCCTATGTCTATTTCCCTGATAGAAACCGAGGTGAATATTCTAATTTGGGTCAAGGTCACGTCCACATGTATCTGTCTCCTGCCTAGACGTTACTACTCTTTCTTTACCTTCTTCTTTCTCCCTTTCGTTCTCTTCCTATTTTGTTGCTTCACTAATTCTTTTACTTTTTCCGTTTTTCTTCCCTTCTTTTCTTCTGCCTTGTTTTAAAATTTGCTTTAGGCCTGGTTTCATTTTATTTCATCTTATTACCTTGGTCGGTTTTAAAATTCTTGCAAGTAAATCTTAACTTGTAACGTGAAATAATCATAACTTTTAGATAATTTTAGATTCATATTGTATGTAATTTATATGCTCTGTTAGAATAAATACATTGAGGTCTCTTTGTGGATCAATTGTAATGTTTTTATACTATTAGGATTCACTTGGATTATATACGAACGGATCATATATATATATATATACATATATATATATATATATATATATATATATATATATATATATTAAGAAATCGCCGACATTGTGTGTGTATTCCGCGACATTGTGTGTGAATTCACTTGATTTTTACCTCTTCCACCTCCTCCTCACATTCAACCACATCTCATGTTGTGGGCTTATTCGTTTATTTCTTTTTTAATATACCGTTAACATTTTTTTTTATTTTTTAAAAAATAAAGGGTTAAGAAATCAATTGACCAAAATCGCCTGAAGATTTCGGAAAGGTTGAAACCAAGATGGCGGAATCGATTGATCTCCTAATTTTCTATACTTAAAAGCTCTACATGATAATTTTTTTCTCTATGTATTATGTATTGACCACTTTTGTAATACTGCCGTTTCCTGGTCTAATTCACCTCTGAAGGAAAATAGCAGGGACACCGGACCATATATGGCACCAATATTCTAAGCATGGATGAATGATAGACTTATAGATATGCAAGATAGATTCCGGATAGAAAAAATGTTTCGCGCGACACAGTGAAATGACTTTCTTAGCAGCTGACCTAGCAATAGATGCAATATAGTCTTTACACTTCATGTCAGCTGAAAACGTTAGCACGAATTCAAAATTCACGAGGGCTTGAGTGTGTTGGCCTTGTTCGGAGTGTTGATCACACCAGGAAATGCACTCTCTCCCCGAAACTGTAACTAAGGTTCGCTCAGCATAGTCGCAGTATAAACAAAAGGTTCGCTCTCTTGAATAAACAGAAACGTATCTGACGAAGCGTCTGAAATTGGTTAGAGGCTAGACATTATAGCGATTAAAATATTGCGGTGATAGTTTTCTAAAACCTTAATTCATTCGTCATAAAAAAATGACTTTTCCTTTTAAATTCATTGGCGAACATTACTTAGTTCCATTTTAATATATTTATATAAGTACCTTCAGAACGTGCAAACGGTTAATGCGAAATATTTCTGGAATTGCCGGATTGAGGGTTGTAAGGGGAAAAAACACGAGAGAAGCAATGGTGATAGTTTTCTTTTTTTATATACATTTGAATGACAATGCAGCTACACCATCGGGGAAGGTAAAGATGATGCATTCTTTGAAGAATGAATTAATTTCTGTTATAGCTTAAATCTTTGAACATTGAACGCATGAAACACATGTTCTTAATATTTGTACATTTTTTTAATGTATACGTATGATATTCAAATACAAGGGTGCGGACAATTATTCTTTTTTGGCAAAATATACCCACCCCCACCAAGACGTTTTTATTCCCACCAACTTTTTCTTAAATATTTATTAACATACTTCCCGCCTCTTTTATTTGAATAATCTAAAAAAATAAATAAATAAATAACAAGATGTGGATGGAGTAAGTATGTTCATGGTGGATAATTTTACGAATTAATTACATAAATAAATAAATTGATCACTTCTATGTGGTGTAATTGTCAGTAATCTTGTTATAATGACAAAAATACGCAGGTGTAGGCTTTAAGAAAGCTTTATTCAACTGAAAATACAAGGTTCGCGTATAGTGTCATTTTATAGTCCCAGTAAGCAGAAATAGCCCACTCAAAGAGGAGAGTAACAAAACAAGGGGAAACCACTCTTGATTATTCATAACACTTGTCTCGATAGATCAGTTACGACTGAGTAGTGAGTTCGATCCTCACTGGGTGCTTTATACTTTCGGCCTTGTGTTACATGTTATCTACGCTTAGAAAACAATTTGGGCGCCTCGACGTAATTTAATGGTTACCAAGTTTGTCCCGCTAGAAAAATTACGACTGAGTAATGAGTTCGATCCTCACTCGGTGGCCCATACTTTCGGCCTTGTTCCAAATCTAAACTACGCTTAGATAATTACCATAAATAAATAGATAGATAAATAGTAGTAGAAGTAGTTGCCTCCCGTCTGTTTGGAACTCAAGTGTAGTTTGGTTAATATCCGATTACACGTCGTATTACGGATGACTTCATTCTTCTACATTGATGAGTATCACAGATCCTAATAAGTATAAAAATAGATATACCTTTAAGAGATTCTTGCTTACTCTGTTACTTCTCTTGAAGATTACGCGTATCATTAATGTTCTTAGCATAAAGATTAAGTCGTTACCAAAAACGAATGACAAATTTAAGGCATCAGTGCACGGAAGTGTGTTTACTCAGAATATCTCTCTCAAGTCCTTGTATCAACAGAAGCGAATAGCTTCCAAAGTACAAAATACTTGACTGCAAGCAATTATATTGAAGCAACCAAAGTACGAGTGGTCGCTGAAATATTATCAGCGTTTTCCATATCTCTAAATCTGAGCATTATTTTGTCGTGGATAGAAATATTGTTTTTTTTTCATGACGGAAAGTGCGACACTGAACTTCAAAGACGCAATGGAATAGCGAAAGACGCCTTCTGAAAGCTAAGAACAGTATTAAGAAACTGGAAAAAATTCGTTAGAAACAAAGAAAAGAGTATTGAAACTTTACGTAATATCATTCCTCCTATACGACAGTGAATGCTGGAATACTTCCTTACAGATGAAGAAAAGGCTTAAAGCAGCAGAAATGTGATTCTGCAGAAGGATGCTGAGAATGCCATGGACCGAACATGTGAGAAATGGTGTAGGTTTAGAGAAAATGGAAACAAAAAGGAAGCTTAGATGTAACATCAGCAAGAGACAGTTGATATTTCTAGGACACATAATGAGGAAAGAGGGCTACGAAAATTTGATACTCAAAGGACAAATCGAAGGCACCGCGGGAAAAATAAACTTGAGTATATGGATGGCGGAACAAGGTTTAGGAGAGATAACAAAAATCTATAAATGAAAAGGAAATTGTTGAGGGCCGTGATCACTAATGTTTTAAAAAGAAATACATATAGAACAAAAAGTATCCGAATGGCTGATATAAGAAAAATTCTAAACTCGCTTTTCGGAAATCTAATGATTCAAAACGTTATACCGTAATATCAGCCTTACCTTGCTATTCGGTTAGAAAGGAAATTAAATAAAACTTAACCCATTTAAAAAAAATCAATGGAGCAAAGGAGTAATGAATTTCTCCTTTAGTTTTACTCTGCAATGTATTAGAACACCTGCACTATAATTTGGCAAGTCTGTTGGTGACATGGGAAGCCGATGTCTGTATACGTATGATTTCAAAATGTCGTAGACATAACCTTATTAGGAGCAGGTTAAACTGCTTTGGCCATGTGATCATAAGAGGGAAGATTTACAAAAATATTTTATAGATTTGTGTATAGACCTTACACAGACAGGGTTTCTGACACATGATCATGTGGTAGGCTGCACAACTAAATGGGAAAACTAAATCAGAAAAGACACCAGAATGCCACTTCTGATATTTGAAAGCATTGTCTTGAAAGAAAGAAATAGGAAAATTCTATGAAGAAGTGCGAAAAGATATATTTGGGATTATTTACATTTTTCGGACTATTGTCCTCAGCTTTGTTGCCATATTTATCACACCGTTTCGGTCGATGTACGCTCTGGTTTTTTCAGGTGTTTGAAATGTCGAACCATTATTTCGCTCGCTGGGGTAGACTGCTCTAGTTTCACGTGCCATGTCTAATGGATGTTAGTTATCAGTTATCTCTCATTAATTCCCCTCTCCAAGTTATCCACTGTCTTAACAAGGTATTGGACTCACAACTTTTTGGTCCTGTCACTGGATCGAACTAACGCCTTTATCCACTGTGTCATGTGTCCTTAAGGAAACATTGTGATAAACATGGCAACAAAAATGAGGACAATAGTCCGAATAATATAAATAGTGTACATAACAGCTCATCTCAGTGATATAGACAGATATTTGGGATTATTCAACTAATTCGCAGAATCATTGGTCCTATTTTTATTCAAATGTTTCAGATTTTAGACTGAACCAGAGGCTAAAAAAGGAAGTAGAATTTTTAATTGTTGAACACCAGATCGTCAGTAAGCCTCTCTTCTGGTAGAAGAAAACTCCAAAGGAAATCTTTGAGGAACAAGTCTCCGTCATATGAAACTAAGAAGAGCTAGTGTACCAATTTTAATCGTGGTAATTACGAAAACCGACCACACAACTAGGAGTGAGAGAGAGAACCTTAAAAATGTCAACTCTTGAAACGTACTTATGGCAGAACGACGAATGTCGGCCAGGAGAAATGATAAAAAAATCAGAGAACGGATTGGGTTTATAAATCATCATCACTTGGACATGCAAATGACAAACTGTTTGAAGGTCGACTAGATACAATATCGATTGGGTTGAACAGCTTGATATTATAACATTTTCAACGATATATTATTAACTTTTTGAAACGAGCTTTAACTGTCGATGAAATAGATTTGCACAGTTATGCTTCGGAGACAAAACAACATTTCATGCAGTAACTGAACACTCTTTCTTTCAGACAATATAATTCGAGACACAGAAGTCAGAAGGAAAGGTGATGGATATGGTACTTTATGTAAAGTAAGGCATCTTTGGAACGAATAAAGAATGAAAAATATTCATCGAACTCGCTGGGTCGATTAAAAGAAGGCGTTAAAAAAAACGGTCAGGAAATTCATCTTATCACAATTGGTTGGAAAAAACGATGTATATTCTTCGTAAAATTAAGCATTTGAATAGTTTAGGTAAAATGAACTGCTTCCACGCAGAAAAAATTTTGATATTCACTGATCACTTTATGAAATAATTTTTTAAAGAGGAAATTAGAAATCTCAGTTCTGTTAAGGGTTACATCTCTTTCTAATAGTAACTGAGGTTTCCTTCCAAAGCTTTGGTTGTTGATAGTCTGGAAAGCTAAAACCTTGATTATATTATTATTGTCTCTTCTAGTGACATGTGTTAATCATTTTTGTTGTTGCTGCTGTTGGAACTCTTCAAGTGATGATGTATTTTGGTAAAGTTCTATGATTATGTATCGCCAATCTGAATGGTCTGATAAGGGATCCTCTTTTCGTTGTTTTTATCAGTAGATACCTTTCTGGATGTGTTACGTTATATTTAAATATACTACATTCATTTTGTCACATCTGTACTTATAAACGCTCAAAGCATATTCTAAATATGTGAAAAAAAGATTGGCATGCATAGAATTTCACTAGATTTCCCGCCATTTATTTCCTGGTATGATGAATATCACCTGCGTTTCAAGGCTCCCTTCTTTGTCGAATTAAGAACTTTTCAGCACCCCCGTATATGACATTTCTAGATATGTAACAGCTGTCGATGGAAATATAATATCCGGAGCTTATATGATATTTAGATATTTTTTTAAGCATTTCACGCCTAGCAAGGCGGGAAGCCACTAGCACGCAAGGGGTTATAGAGGATTTGGAGCGAGAGCAGATAGGAGTGATAGAGGAAAGGATGAGGAGAAGGATAGAGGATAGATCAAGGCAACTGGAGATGTCGATTGACATTACATTTGAATAGTTGGGGATTATAGCTATCAGGGAAACAGGAATATGTAACAACTAACTAAAAAATAGATTAGAAATTGTTCCCCTCAACTATACACTATCTGGATTAATCGACATAAAAAGACAAGTAAAGAATGAAGTTAAACATGAAAGAAATATATGTAGAAGGGTAGAGAAATCAAGAAGCCTCGACGGTTTGATAGGAAAATATTAGCAGTTGAGGCTGTATTCAAATCATTTCTCTTTTACTTATAACTAGCGAGAGGTACCCAAATGTGTGAACTTTGAATTTGTGACATCAGAATGAGGCAAGCACAAAAATTGAACAATTTGAGTAGTGTACAGTGGCGTAGCTGGAGGTGTGGTCCACCCAGCATGGCACGTTTATGGGGGATGCACTTTTGTGTCTGCTGTAGGCGATAAGCCTGCATAAGCTGTATTGAAATAATAGTGGCTTTAATAGTCCCAGTTGAAGGATCTTTTCGATTACGAACAACTTAAACTATGGTATATTTATAAATTGGCCTATCTGGAGCACCGCGAGTCTGTGTAATGGTTAGCAAACTTGTCTCGCTAGAACACTTCCGACTAATAGTGAGTTCGATCCTTAGTGGGTGTCCCGTACTTTAGGCCTTGTGCCACATCTAAGCTACGCTTGGAAATCACTGTATCGATTTGTCTATAGAGCGACAGTTGAAACAGTTTTTGATTAGGTCGTTGAAGAATTCGCCAATAACAGCAAGAAAAGTTACTTAGAAGTTTTCATTTTCATTTCAGAAATAAAGATGGTCCTGACTTTTTACACTAATAGTCGTTTTTTTTTTGTTTTTGCTTTTTAACGATTACTGATAAAGTTTAAGTATGTTTGGTGTGTATTTATGGCATACTAAGTTTGAGTATGGGAAAGTAATATTATAATGGTACACACAGTAGTTTTATATCTTTAAGAACGAGACACTGTGTAGTATGTAGTTTTTGTAGCTGCTGGGGCGGCAAACTCAAGAGTTGCCTCGAGAGGTACACAGTCTAACTATGCTACTGGTAGTGTAATAATAAATGACTGAAGAGTGTAAAGCAGATCCACAAAGACGAATCAAAATACTGAACGCCTTTCAGAAACTTTGCTAAGCATTAAAACGGGAATATTTCGTAAGACACAAAGAAAACAGTGCTGAACTGCTACATGATGTCCATCCTCTTGTGGCAGTAAATTCTGGACAATTTTCTTACAGCTGAAGAAGCGATTCAGTTGACAAAGATATGGTTCTACATTCGATTGGTCAGTTTTTACGGCTTATCAACTTTTTTGCAGGTTAATTAAATCCAGAAAATATTTTTAGATTGCAAGAATTTTTTTGGAGATAATAAAGATTTAGTGATACAAGTTTTACTAATTAAGCCATAGCTGCGAGAAAAAGAGGTTGATTCATATCTTTCAAAAGGGTATTTGCGCATAAGGAATTATAACGACACGGCTGGAAATCGAACTCGGCTCTCCGATTAACAATTCCGAGTCGTCATTCATTACATCACACGCACATTCAAGCTTACAGCACCTGCTATTCTAAAGCGTTCATCCCACTAGTTACAAACCAGGCTCGGCCTTGCTTAACTTCGCTGATCACACGGGAACCGGTGTTTTAATACGATGTGGCGGTAAACATACAATGGACTGGAATTTGTGGAGAGCCATGATCATTCACGTCCTGAAGGACACTGCACATAAATTATGATGACGATTACTGATCATTATTTTAAGCTACATGTTCGTATTTTCGGATTTTGATTTATTTAATTAAGAATAAGTCTGGTACAAAGTCAAAGCAAAGGAGCACTTAAGACTGAACCCATCATCATTGTGCACATTTTAACGAAACTGCACTGTCAACCCTTGTCGGAATGTCTGGCCGGTTTGATCAATGCAGTGTTCTAAGCAACCTTTGCGAGTTATAATGTATATTAAGTTCTCTGAGTTGCACGATATCTATCTATCTATCTATCTATCTATCTATCTATCTATCTATCTATCTATCTATGCCTCTCCACTATCTATCTATCTATCTATCTATCTATCTATCTATCTATCTATCTATGCCTCTCCACTATCTATCTATCTATCTATCTATCTATCTATCTATCTATCTATGCCTCTCCACTATCTATCTATCTATCTATCTATCTATCTATCTATCTATCTATCTATCTATCTATCTATCTGCCTTTCCCCTATCTATCTATCTCTCTCTCTATCTATCTATCTATCTATCTATCTATCTGCCTCTCCCTTATCTATCTATCTATCTATCTATCTATCTATCTATCTATCTATCTATCTATCTATCTATCTATCTATCTATCTGCCTCTCCCTTATCTATCTATCTATCTATCTATCTATCTATCTATCTATCTATCTATCTATCTGCCTCTCCCTTATCTATCTATCTATCTATCTATCTATCTATCTATCTATCTATCTATCTATCTATCTATCTATCTATCTCCGCATTTGTGTGAGTTTGTATATAGGAGTGTGTGTAGTCAGCCGAAGAGTATTGTCATACATGTTTTGGTGCGTTTTTTAAATTTCTTTTTCTCCGAATATTAAGAAGAATAAGGAGGAATTATTTTGTGGTGATTGAAAAGAAAAGAACGTGAGAAAAAGGTTTATTTCTCGAGTTGGTAAGGCTTCTAGTTGATGTGAATTAAAGAATTTCCGAATTGCTTTTTATATTATTTTTAGAAAACCAGTGAAAATAAAATAAAAATAAAATTTAAAAAATACAGACACATAAAATAGTGGAAGATGTTTTCCTTTGTGATCTTAATCTAAATATAAAATAAAACATTTTGACCACGAGAAACTGGAGGAACATTTACGTTTGAGAATTTTGGAGAGAGACGTTTTGCCGCCAGAGAACTGTCATACAACCCAAAATCAAGACAGTCTACCTCATAACATTGAGTTTACGAATAAACATGTACTGTCTTTTAAATAAATGAGATTACTTTCCGCAAGCATATTTTTAATGAGATATTTATTCTTCCCGCCTTGAACATCGCTATGAGAATTGCGCCTTCGAAAAACGACAATAGACCTGGGAGAGTGTAAGATGCAAAGTCAGCCATTACTAAGAGGATTACTTATTTATTTTTGCAATATGCAAATTGAACAATCGACAGAGACTAAAAGTAGAGCCTAGTAAGTGAAGAAATTTATTTACAGCATTCATGATATAATCTCGATATATTAAAATGGCAAAAGTGTTAAATTAGAAATTTAATAAAATTGCAAATTTAGTTTTTCTGTCTTTTCATCAATGTAATTCACAACGAATCGAATCATTTGGTTGATAGCCCTGCACCAGTTGAAACCATACAAGATACAGCTGATGGTTTTTTGTTTTGTAAATAAATGAGTTTATTCAAGTAAAATATTTAACCTAATTAATATTATTCTTTGATTTACAACTGGAGTTACTATTTTGATACCATAGTACTATCCAAATGACAACGTTTAATATTCCTACTTCCCTAGATGTATTAAATTGAGAGACGGGGGCAGGAGGGAGGATGATGATAAGAATTCAAGTTGGCGTGAGGGGCCATAAAGATCTCATATTAGAATGAAGCGGGCCAAGGTTGAGAAACATTGCTCTAGAGAGTCGGTTAAAGAATGCAAAGGGTAAACACTACATTATATTTCTCAGGAAAGCATGGCAATTGGTAGATAATAAAGAAAAGGATACTATGGTAAGCTATGATTGTCTTGTCCTGAAGAGAGTTGGTATTTTAGAAATTAAACTGAAATTCAAAATATAAAATAACTCGGTTCTACTTTTAGTCTCTGTCCTCAAGGACACATGGCACAGTGGATAAAGGCGTTGGTTAAATCTAGTGACAGACCCAAAAGAAGGTGAGTTCAATTCCTGGTTAAGGCAGTGGAGAACTTTCAGAGGGAAAATTAGCAGGAGATAACTGATAACTGACATCCATCAAACATGGCACGTGGAACTAGAACAGTCTACCCCAGTGATCGAAATAAAGGGTTCAGTTCGAAATTCCAACCACCTGAAGAAGGCCGGAGCGTACAACGGCCGAAAAGTTGTCCGACTAATGTAAATACTGTACATAATACCTCATCTCAGAAATATAGACAGATTATAAAATAACTGTTTTACTCTGCAGCATGTTTCCCGCAGACACAACGCTGCAAACAATCATTATAACCAAATCTCAAAACCACCTGATATTAAATATAAAAGACCCCCAAAACACGCCACTATTGTCCTTCGGGACGGTGGCATCGTAGATATTAGAGTTGATGATATACGTGTTCCTGTCATCTAGTGTTCGAATCCCTGAAACACCGATTCAGCAGCAACAAACAATAACTGACATCACAGGGATAAAATATCACGATAATCAACAGATATCCCATATCAGCAAATCAATGAACACCTGATTATGTCCACAGGGTTCTTGGTCGAAACATATCATCTATATCAACGAAGTTGAGAACAACGGTCCGAAATAATGCGAGACTAAAGGCAACGTTGCAATCTTCTCATCATTCTATAGCAATTTCCATGGCAAATGTTCTGTTCTTTAGTTCTGTTCTTTAGTTCCACATCTAGGAGTTGCCATGCTACGGCCACGAATCAAATCTATCAAATTTCTTCCGTATTCCATTTGTAAAGAAGAAGTTCCACTCAGTTAAATTTTCTGATAACTGCTACTCTGTCGAACAATCTCCCACCTGGGTGATACCCAGAACACTACAAACTGAACCCCTTTTAAGTCAAAGGTCAATCGATATCTATCCTTCTTATCCTCGTAATCTTGACTTCCTTATTCCACCCCCCTTACATTCAGATCGCACACCACATTCAGTAAACAGTTGAATCTTTTATAAGGTGAACCTTAGTAGAAAAAAAGAGAAGTTCAAGCGTGTAGCGTACACCTGAACAAACACAGAGAGCCAGGTAGACGAAGAAAGACATTTTCCGCTAACGCCATAAAATATCTTTGATGTTGGAGAATCAAAACTTTCAACCTTTCCCCTGAGACTTCCATTTTTCTTAGCACCCAGGAAACAAGATTTTATAAACAATAGAAACTGATAGATTTAATTCGTTTCATTAGTTCTATGTTTTGTGTTACTCCAGGACGTGGACGATCATTGATCTCCAGAATGTCAGGTCTTTTGTAGCTCTTAGATATTTTCTTTTCGCTCTCCTAATACCTGTTCTGCCAGGCATTTACGCAAGTTCTTTAGGTAGGATATTCGCTGGAGAGGGAAGCAAAATAATTTTATTGCTATTTGGTTGAGATTAATTCACGAGGACACGTGACAGACTGTGACTGGCGTCAGATAGAGTTTCAAACGTCAGTTGCTATTTATCACGCCCGGAGGCAAGGCGTGTCTGCCTAAACCAGTTAGCCGAGGAGAAGACAGATATCAGAAGCCCACAGCCGTACTGTAAATAAACGAACCCACATGGTTGCACTAGAAACATAAAGGAATCACCGACCTGGCTTTTCCCCGTTGGGAAACATGACAAGTAAGAACCTCTCTCTTTCCACCTCTTTCACACTGATATATATATATATATATATATATATATATATATATATATATATATATATATATAAACGTTTCTCTGTGTGTAAGAAATTAGTAACGCGTATGTATATGTCGGTAAAAAAAATCTGAGATCCATGTATGTTTGTCATTCCTTTCTTTCACGAATATGTATGTATGCATGTATAGCTGGCCATTCGTATTCGATGATACTCATCTGGCCACTCCCCATTGCAGACTCTTGCTCAGGCACATTTGTGTTTATTGAACACCCACAACGTCCACCTGTGGTTTATACTGCAACTGAGCAGACCTTAGTTAAGTTTCTGGGAAAGGTGTTATGTAGCATGATCAACAGTTTGAACAATGCATGAGCCAGCACGCTCAAGCCCTTGTGACTTTGTGCTAGGACAGCTACCGACGGCCCCCAAGAGTTCTGTTTACCCAATTTCATTCACGTGGTATTGTTTTCAGGCACTTTCCAGAGATGCCGGACGCTGGTATCGACCCCTCCATTCTGATAATATCAGAAAGTCTCCTACCTGACAAATCGACCCTGGTGAGATTCGAACCCGAGTCTCATGGTCTGAATGCGAACGTTCTAACCATTGGGCTACGTATACAATACTTCCCATAATGGGTAAGTACGTAAGTACAAACTGGGAATAGTCTTTTTTGTTTTTTACCTAGAACGCACATTAGCTGCTTTCTTTATCCCTCTTGCCTTGAATATTTCCTGTCCTTGTACAATTTTCTAAGTCCTTTTCTCCCATCCTACGCTTGCGAAATTTCAACCTTTTTTTTTTCTGATTCTAAGTATAAGTGTCTTTTCCGTTTCTATTTTCTCTAAGATTTCATCATTGATCATTTTTTCAGTCGCTTTCCTCGTAGAGACCAACGAAAATATTCTAGAATTCAGCTGTCTTTTTCTTCGAGAGAACGATAGACTTCCATACATATTAGGATTCGGTACATTTTAGGCTTCCATACATTTTAGGCTTCAATAATAATCATCATCATCCTTCGACCTCCCTATGGTTGGTTGGAACTCTACTGACAATCCCTTTCTACATTTTTCGGTCCTGCATTTCTGTCCCCAAATCGCCAATGTCCAAATTTGAGTCCCGAGTTATGGTGTCTGGGAAAGTCAATTTTCGTGAGAAGACACTTCCAGAAAGATAACATAGGTGTAAGGATAAGACGATTTTTCTTCTCAGTTGCGTTGTTTGAAATTAAAAGAGATTGGTCTCAGTTCTCAGTAAATTGTGTTAAGCGTTGCATGGGATCTTCAGCTGATATTTTGAATTTTTCTAAGTAGACTTGTATATGTTCCATCCAGTCGTCTTCCAAGACGAACAGGTAATGGCCAAGTTTCTGATTCATACAGTAGCACTGGTTCAGTCAATGTTCGAAAAGTTTGGACTTTTAAGAAGGATGGAAGGTTTGAGTGCCAAATCTTGTCACAGTTTGTTACACGCATCTCATGCAATAGCAAGGTTTTCATGCTGTAATTCGTCGTGAAGACAGACGAAGAAAAACACATAATCTTGCAATTATATTTTTCAACAACTAAAATATGCAGTCAACGACGAAATGTTTCGTACACTCATCAATTTTGAATATATCTATTTCTTAGAACCTAATGCTCGGATGATGCCAGGTTTTTTATATATTAATAAACACAAGGAATATAAAATTCAATTTCCAGAACAATATGTTAAATACATCAAATTTGAGAGGCGAATTATGCAAAATAGGAAAAAGACAAAATTATTCGTACAATATTAAAATAAAGAAAAAAATAGAACAATTTTCACAATATTAATAGTCAATAGTATGGCCTCTCATCTTTATAACTTAATGCAATCGTTTTCTGAAGTTTTTGATGAGATTTGAGTAAGTCTTTTCTGGTATTTTCTTCCATTCTTCAATGGTTACACGTTCTAATTCCTGAAGGACTTTTGGTGAACAACGATTTATTCGAACTTTCAGTTCTTGCCATAGATTCTGAGAAATGGTTAAAAATATTCAAAATTGATGGGTGTATGCATAATTTTGTCGTTGACTGTAATAACGGTTAATGAATAGAAAGAATACATGAAGAATTTATCGAAATTTGCAGCATCGGCCGACGTCAAAAATAAGCAATTGTAAATAGTCCTGGTTTGTTTGTTGACCCTGAGTGCTGGAGGATATGTTTTATCTGTTTCAAGAATCTCTGACTGATGCCGGCTTGAAGTGATCGGATGTCTAGTCACACTGAGGAGCTGTGGATGGCTATATATATATATATATATATATATATATATATATATATATATATATATAGGAGATACCAGCTCGAATTCTCAGCTATGGGCAAATAGAAAAGCAAAATGAACCCTATAGCTCTCATGGTTAACAAATTTAGAAGAGGGAAAACTCATAATCGAAACTAGCGTTGTCTAAGTGTGACGGGTACACTACTGGCCCAGGGTCGAATCCCTTGGTTACGGCGCCAACTGTGACGTCGCTCCTCCTGGTTCCAAGCGTGCCGCTCCAACCCCTTGGTTAGATGATCACCAGCCTCGCCTTTCCCAACTCGCTTCCAATACCTGGTTACTGAAGCAACTGTACTGATCTCCGGTCTGTCTACCCACGTTGTGTTTAGATCTTAGACAGACGGGACCAGCAGGGATTGGGGCCGATACAAGTTGAGTCCGACGGGGGTGGCAAAACACAAGTAAAAGAAAAAAAAACTCACGAGACAAAAAATTACCGATAAAAAAGGGTGACAATGTCCGTTACACAAAGAAAAATTGTTCTTATTTCCCGACCCGCTCTGTGGACTATGGCACCAAGCTTCTATCATACAACTTAAAGATTTCGAATTGCCTACTCTTTAGAATTATGTATGTCGGAGTGTGGTCTAGTTCGACACTGGGGCTAATTTCTATCAATCATTCGCAGTTGATTCTTCTCTTCGACTTGAGTTGTATTTCTTCACTTCGATCTGGTTGGGTCGAATTCTGTTCTCGGCTGGGCTTGATTTCAACTTCTTCTTCTTCTTCCGTCCAGTAACTCTTTGGCCTTGTCTTCGACTTGGCTGCAACTTCTCCGCGGCTTTCGAGTAATCATCTTCTTCGTCGACTTAGATGGAACTTCTCTTGTCTTCGACTCGGGCTGGAAGGATTTCTTGCCGCAACTCAGCCGCAACTCTCTGTCGTCCGAGGTGGTCTCTTCTCGCTGCCGTCCGGGGCTGAACTGATTTTTGTTGATTGGGGTCCTGCTTTTATTGACGCCGCAGCAAACCGGGGTGGGTCTGTCGGCGTCAGGGCTCTCTCGATAATCCCAAAAGTCGCATTAGTTCTGATTTCCCATTATCGCTATTATTTTCACCCCTACTTCCTCACAGTGCCTCTGGGGGGAAGACGCATACCCATCTCTCCCGGTCTCTCGTATGTCAGGTGACCGTTTTCGACCAATGGTTCCTGATCGAACATTCCTCCTCCTCTTTCCGCATGCCACGTGACCGTTTTCGACCAATGGTTCTTGATCGAGCATTCTCCCTCCTCTTTCCGCATATCACGTGACCGCTTTCGGCTAATGAGACTGTGGTGGGACGCCTCCCGTCTCCAATCGGGCGTGGCTTACATCGTTCTTGTTCTAAAAAAAACAAAATCTAATTTGGCCTTTTTCGCACGTACGAAAAATGATAATCTTGGCTTTTTTTCTCACCTGGGTTCTGTCAAAACAGCCTGCCGCTAATTAGATGTGACTTCAGGAAAGAATATTGGCGCTATCTGTGAGCCGAGACAATCGTTTTTTCACCTCTTTGTTTTTGGTCAGACCTGATAGTCAAAAATCTTAATTATCTGAATTGAAAATGTCTCCGTTTCATCATCGTGGGGTTCCAATCCTTAACAGGTCAGAATCTGTATACAGTTCCACCGGTCACCCCCTCAACCCAAAAGACACCTTTCCTCCGATTAAAATTTCGTTTCCATTGTTCTAAAAATTTCCCTTTCTCCAAATTGATAATGAGTCTTTCTACGCAAAATCGGTTATGTGCTTCGACCGATATTTTTTATTATCAATACACTCTTATCAAGCATGGTCCCTTCCACTCTCTAAATGACTTTCCCTTCTAAATAACAAATCCCTATTGTCCTTCGAAATTCGGCCAACATGTTGGCCAAGATATCTTTCTGACACCTGTTTTCACTAATGACTGGGTCATGCATCATCCATCTCTCTTTCTTTTTTTTCTTTTTCTTCCTCTTTCTTTTCTTTTTCATTTAGGATCGTCTAAGTACAACTTAGTGAATTATTTTCAACTCAATTATTCTTCGTCTAAAAAAAAACTAACAACCTGTTTAATAAACCGAGTAAAAAAAAAATTAAATCATATTTCTATGAATATTTCTAATAATGCAAGGTGCCACAATCCTCCCCTAACCGATTTGTCATTTACCCGTAAATGACACCTAAACCCAATTACATCATTTAACATGCACCATGCATTTGTCTCATGCAATTCTATTCTACTTTCTAACATGCAAGGGTAATGTTCTTTCCATTTTCTTTTGTTCTACATGCAATGTAATGTTCTTTTCATTTTCTTCTGTTCTACATGCAATGAAATGTTCTTTTCATTTTCTTTTGTTCTACATGCAATGTAATGTTCTTTTCATTTTCTTTTGTTCTACATGCAAGGGTAATGTTCTTTTCATTTTCTTCTGTTCTACATGCAAGGGTAATGTTCTTTTTTATTTTCTTCTGTTCTACATGCAAGGTAAGGTTCTTTTCATTTTCTTCTGTTCTACATGCAAGGTAATGTGTGCGTGTGTCTGTAGGTGCTGGTGTGTTCACTAGGGTTTGTTCTTCTTGGTCAATGTTTTTCTCTCTGCCGTGGGAGGTTTTTCCGCCGCACGTGGTGGTCTCACGCCAGCCTCCTCCATTGGTCTTTCAGCAATTTCTTCGCCAGTCCTGTCTGAGTAAGGAACACTGCTCGGCATCTCCCTCTCGAGTTGCTGCATGCTCACTAGACTGTCGTTCGCCAATCTTCTCTTACTCCTAATCTTCCATATTAATACACCCCCGATGGTTATAACTAGGAATGTACCCATTACTATTGACCAACTTATCGCGATCTGCTCATCGTCTTCCCAAGCCACACCTTCGTTTCCCAACGCACTTAACTTATCTCTTAATTGATCCATATCGATCTTTTCTATTGGCTTCATTAATACTGGCATCTTATTTAAGGTAACATTAAAGAATCTCTTCACTATCGGCTCCCATAATTCTGTACAATTGACTAAGCCTCTACCAATCATCTCTATGAGTGAATCTTTTTCTTCATATCTTTCTTCCATCTGGTAATAGGGGGGCAAGGAGATGGACACCCCAACCGCCGAACATCCCATGGGTAGCGTCACCAGGGATAACGGTGGCCTTATTCTTAATGTCCTTGTGGACTCTCCCCCACATACCCTAGACAGGCTGATATGTTTCTGGGTGGCTACTGCCCACACCCCGTCTGAAACACTGATAGCTTGTGGTAATGCCGAGTTTGTTAATACCTCTACTTGGCAGATTCTTTTGATTCCTTCCCCCTCCTTCAAACAATTCTAATATGCACAGTCTGCGGTTACCAGTTTTATAGATAGAGCTCAACGAGGTACAAGTCCCCAGGGTATCATCTCTACACCTTCTAGCTTCTTCAGCTGATAGCAACATGAATTTCGTTCTCCCCGAATTTAATGCTATGTAGTCTGCTTCCACCTTGTACCTTGCTATCATTCCCAAACCTTGATCTCTTCTGGGGTAGGGAATGGGTAAGTTTATAACCTGGTATATCTCGAATATACTCTCGCTATCTAGTAACGGGACAGATATCACTACCAATAATCGCCTATTTTCTAACAAGGTCACACACCCTAGTGCGTTGTAATACTTCCACAATTCTTTAGTGGGGTCCACTGGTAGCCTTAAATGGCGGAGTAATTCGGCCTGTATGCCAAGTAGTGCTTCCTTTAGGTGACCCGGGTTTACTATACTTGGGAGAGGTGTCCTAATGACAGCATGTCTAATTGTGCTCTCACGTGTTCCAGCAAGGTCGTCAACGACTGACTAGTTTGTCGTACTTTTTATTCGTAATCGTCATTAGCTGGAAATATTTTTTGCATGAATCCGCTTATTTCCTGTAATTCAACCATTACAGTTTCTGTATTATTAATGACCTCTTGTCTCAATTTCGCCAGGTTGTCTATTAACCAATTGATTCTGGCTCTATTTTTGGATACTTCTAACCTTGTCACATTTAATATCGTCACACTCTCTCTTGCCACTTGGGCAAGCGTCCTCTGGTTTACTTCCACTTGTCCCAGTTTCCTTCTTATGAATTTAACGTCATCTTCAGTTACTGTTCCAAACAAGACACTCAATGCCTTTCCCACAATCGGAAGTACGGATCTCCGTTCCCGCGTCTGCAGTAACTCTATTCCCTGCAGGTAGTTTTGCATGTCTTTCCATTGAGCCTCTATCATAGTGGCTTCTGATTCTAGGGAGTGCAATAAACTAAGATACCCTTTGTGCTTGGGATAATCTTGTCCTACTTTCAATCGGGCTGCATCCAGCTGCGTCAGCCCGTTTCCTAACTTATCTAATAGTGACTCATACGGGTTCAAATCTATCACGAATGTGACCAACCACTTAGACCTGGTTATTATTACTTGGCTCGTTTTTTTAAAAATGGTGTTTCGGCTGCGTTTCCCGGCTTCCGCCATCGTCACCATCAGCGTGGCTATCACCATCATCGTCATCACCAACCCTTTCATCTTGATCATTCCTGAAAGGTAACAAATTCTCTTGTTGTTATTCTTCACAACCACTTAGTCTCGCTCGACTCATCACTCAGTCATTTCATAACTTTTTTCTTAGTTCGGCTCTTCCCTCCTCTAACTAACCTCTAGCAGACAGAATGGTCTGGTCAGGTGTGCGCGGCGCCCACTCTAAAGGTCGTACTTCATGACACCACTGGTGATCAATCAACAATGCCAATGATCTTCTCCCGTCCCTTGTGAGGTGCAGCCCGCGACTCCATCCCCTCCACTCACATCTACCATAGTCAGCCAATAGGATTTTGGATGAACCAGTGTCGTTATCTGTCGACACTAAATGCTTCTATTCTGCACAGCCCTTTTTGTTCTACTGAGATTTGGGGTTCTTCTCCCTTCCTGACCTCATCTTCTGAGGTGATTCCTGTTCAACCTCTAACCTTTTTTCTGTGGTTAACTCCCGTCCAGGAGGTTTTTTGTCCTCTTCTTCATCCCCTGATTCTTCTTTCTGTTTAGAGTCTTCGCCTTGAATGTCTTCAATACCTCTCGACTCTATGTCTAAATTTCTCCTGTTCCTTATCCTTTCCTTAAGCTGGGAAAGGGGTATTTGATCCTCCTCCTCCCACTCGCTGGGCCCTTCGTCCTGTTCAGGGTGCCTCTTTTTAGAGCCTTCGACTGCTTGATTGGGCCTCTTCGTCTTTTTCTTCCTTTTCTTCGGACATGGGGGTGTGATGGCGATCTCACGGGGTCTTCTCTTCACTGATTCAGTCGACGACTGAACATCGCTAATCCCCGTTGAGGGTTCCAACTCTGTCACTCGGGCTGCTTCGTTTATCTGGTCAAGTCGACCTATCTCCTCATCTTCTTCGGAGTCTTCCTCCGTCTCCATTTCTTCCGGTTCAACCAGAGTTACCTTCCTTTTCCTTGTCTTCTTAGGCCTCGGCTCGCTCATTTCCAGGTTAGCTATTTCAGCCTTCTTCAGATCATTGGCATGAACCCTCCTCGCTCGTCCTGCCACTTGATCCCATATTACATATGATACTGGGCCCGTCTGCTCCACTATCCGGTAGTACGGTTCCCATCTCTGGTCTAGTTTTCCTTCTCTCTGGTGGATTTTATAGTAGACAGGGTCTCCAACCTTCAATTCTACCACCTTTCTTTCAGCATTCACCTCTCATTTCTTTTCTTCTGGGCCCTCTTTATTCTTCTTCTGGCCTGTACGAATATCTTATGTTGCTGTTCCAGCAATAGTTGATGATGATCTTCTCCCATATACCTTCTTCGGGGCTTCAGTAGGTTATCTACAGGCAGGACCACGTCTCTGCCAAACAACAAAAATAAGGAGAAAATCTGGAGGTTTCGTTTATCGTAAACCTCACGGCCGCCAGAGCCTGCGTCAAATACAAGTCCCAATTTCCAGTGTTTTCTCTGACCAACTTGGCCAATACATCTCCCAAGGTTCTATGAAACCTTTCCACTTTAGCATTTCCCTGGGGGTGATATGGGATGTTTTTATGTGCTCTACATTCAAACCTGTCAAAACTTCTCTCATGATGCTGTTCACATTCTCCGTGCCATTATCTGTTACCAATTGCACAGGGGCACCATACCTAGGGAAGATTTCACTTATTATCAACCCGGCCACAGTTCTGGCCTTCTTGTCTGGTACTGCAAATGCTTCAGGCCAATTTGTTAGCCAATCGACAAAACTCACTATATAGTTGTTTCCTCGTGCAGTTTCCCCATATGGTCCTGATACATCCATACTCACCTTCTCGAACGGGAAGTTTGGTACGTCTGTTTCCTCCAAGGGTGCCATTTCCTGCCTTCTGATCTGCGACTGGCACACTACACAACTCCGAACATAGTTAGTGACTTCTCCGTACAGTTTGGGCCAATAGTACTTTCTTCCTATGAGATCACATGTCCTATCAATTCCCATGTGACCCAACCTCTCGTGGCACTGTTCCAATATTTCTGGTCTTAAACTTTTGGGCACATACAACTTGGGCTTGACTTCTTCATCCCTTCCTGAGAGATAATACAGCCTTTCCTCTATTATGGCATACTTGGTGGTCTCTCCTGCCTTCACCTTCTCTCTCAGAGCAGCTATTTCACTGTCTGCTTGCTCCTTTTCAATTCCTTCTGTCCAGTAGGGATCGGTTATTATCTGGGCGTCCCCTTCTTCGTCCGATTCTAACATAGGGCGATCCTTTAGCTTATTAGAGTTAATTACTCCTATTCTATAGGCGTTATCATCTACTCCCTGTTCTACCCTTACAGATCTTTCTTCCAGTTGTTTCGGTATTCTTGAGAGTAAATCTGCGCACGTGTTTTCCTTTCCTGCCAAATACTCTATCTTACAGTGGTAGCCACTTAACTTAAGTGCCCACTGTTGAATTTTCTTATTATTTGTCCACTCTGCCTGCAATAGGTACTGCAGAGGCATGTGGTCTGTTTTTATAGTGAGGACCGCGCCATTTAAATAGTAGTCCAGTTTTTGGAGAGCATACATGATAGCATATGCTTCCCTCTCTATTACTGGCCACCTCTGTTGTGTCTCTGAGAGCTTATGGGAGAGGGAGTATATCGGTACTTCCTCTGGTATGCCTGGCACTGGTCCTTCCTTATCAGGACACGGCTGGGTAAGTACTGCCCCTACACACTGCTCACTGGCATCCGTGTATAATATCATGGGCTTGCTGAGGTCTGGGTACGTCAGCAGTGGAACGGTCGTCAACTGTTCCTTTAGCGAATCAAATGCTCGTTGACAGTCCTCTGTCCACTTGAACCTAGCGTATTTCTTCGTCAGGGCCACCAGCGGTATGGCAATTCTTGAAAATGCCGGGACGAAGCGTCGGTAGTAACCTATAGCTCCTATAAAACCTCTTACCTGCCTCACTGTCTTAGGCTCTGGCATTTCCTTATGACCTTTACCTTATCCATGTCGGGTTTAATACCGTCTCCGTTTATGACGAAGCCTAAATACCTAGTTTCTTCCCTCAGAAACTGACACTTTGACAATTTCAATTTTAATCCGTGTTTCCTCAACCTTCCCAACACCTGTCTTAAATGAAAAACGTGTTGTTCCACTGTCTCCGAAAATATCAAGATATCGTCCAAATACGCCATGGCAAAGCTCTCGTATCCTCCTAACACTATTGACATTAGCTGTTGGAAGACTCCCGGGGCATTAGCTAAACCGAATGGCATCACTCTGAACTGAAACAGTCCCAGGTGACACGCGAATGCGGCCTTCTCCTTGTCAGCCTCATCCAGGGCTGCTTGCCAATACCCGGACCTCAAGTCCAACGTAGAGAAGTACTTTGCCTTCCCTAATAATGCCAAAATGTCGTCTATCAATGGCAATGGCACCGCCAACGGCTTCGAAATAGAATTCAGCTTTCGAAAATCTACACAGAAACGGTGGCCGCCATCTTTCTTACCTACTATTACTATTAGGAAGCTCAAGAGAGATCGATCTTTCGATCATCCCAGCTTCAACATTTCCTCTACTGCCTCTTCTACAAGGGGTCTTTTATGTATAGGTGTTCGGTAGGGTTTTAATTTCACAGGGGTGGGGTCTCCGGTGTCGATTTTCATTTCGACTGTGTGGGTCTGACCTAGTTCCTTATCTGACTGGGCTACCACATCTCGATTGTTCCTTAACAGACCCCCCCACTCTGGTTCTAAATTGATCCGGTGCTAATATATCCTCATCTAAGATTCCCTCTGTTTGCTCTACTAGCTTCCTTCGTTCTTCCTCGAATCTCACCCGATTCAGAGTTCGTAGGGGAAGTGCTCTTCCTATCTTCTCCCTTTCCTAACCTTTTTATAGTCTTTTGAGCTTGGTTCACCATCATAATGGGCACCAACTCGGCTGCCTCCACTACCGTTTCGCACAGGGTTACCTCGTTATATTCTAGGCCCTTTCCTTCTACAGGGATCAACTGCAGAGGTCCTCTCCGTACCTTTTTTCTGACATTAGCCTACCCTTTCCCGACACTGCGGTCCTAGGAGGTAACTTTACATCTTCCTCCACCACTATGGTAATCTCTTCCTCTGGTGGGCATCCCAATGGCGTTCTCTCGCCGTTCACCACCAACACAGTAGGATTAAACTCGATCTGGGCCTTCTGGCGCCGGAGCCAATCTTCTCCCAAGATTGCCTCTGTACACAGGTCGGGGTTACGTAAAATTTTGGGTGCTTTTCACCTCCCAATCCTCACCGGGAGCCTCACCATCCTTTTTATCTCCAGGGGGGGCCCCATCTGCTTGCGTGATCTCTATGTCGCTTCCCGTAACCTTCTCTTCCGTTTCACCCGCCTGTATGTTTCCTCTCTCATCAATGACACAGATGCTCCTGTGTCCACCAAAGCCCTCATCTCTCTACCACCTATCTCTGCTCTACAGGATAGTTCTTTCTCTTGCGTTAGCGAAGAGAACACTTGAGCTTTCTTCTTCCTGGGTCCCCACCTTTGGGTTAACCCAGCCATAGGCGCCGGTAGTAATAAATCACCTTCATTTTTTTTTTTCATGAGGTGGAGTTCTGCGCCCCCTGCACCTGGGAGACCCCTGGCCGGACCTCTCCCGGTCTCCCATGGCCGTTTCTAAAAATACAGTTTCTTTTCAGGTGTCCTGGCCTCCTGCAAAACTAGCACCTTCTTGTTGGACAGCTTGCCGCAAAGTGGCCCGCCCGACCACATGTCCAACATTTTGCTCTTTCCCTTTTTAACTGGGTTGGCCTTGTGTCTATCCTCGGGGGAACCCGTCCTCTATTCAAGCGGTTCGCCCACCCACTGGTCCAAGTTTTTATTTCTCTCCTTTTTAACCCTCCCTCTTAATTCTGGGGTGGCCCGCTGGCTTTTCCCTGGGCCGGTCTCTTGGGCTCAGCCTTCTTTGTTAATATCGGTGGGGCACCCTTCCTCAGCCCGCACCACTTGGCCAGGTGTCCTTTCTTACCACACCTGGTGCATCTGTCCTGATTGAAGTCTGGGGCAACCCCACCCCGTCGGACATTCCGCCGCCCTGTGGTCCTCGTACCCACAGGTCCAGCAGACCAGCCCGTATCGACCCGGCGTGGGCTTATAAAAGCCATGCCTGGTCGACCATGCCCTTCTATTGGGGTCCTCCTCCCATAATTCTGTCCGATCCACCTCTTCCTTAACCCTCTGATTCCACGCGGGGGATCTTCCGCATACCCCCCTTCTTCCAGCCTCCTGACTTGGTATTTGCTTCTTCCCACACCTCTTCACTTTATCCCCACGCCCTGGCTCTCCCTGGCCAGCTCTATCGCTGCCGACAGTCTGAGCGGTCCTTCTTTCAGTACGTCGTGACGAACACGCTCGTCGCTCAGCGCCTCTACATACAGGTCCGCCAGTTGGGCCTGCATAACCGCATTATCCCTGACCACTTCGGGGAATGCCAACGACGATAGCTTCCCCGCTCGGGCCCCAATTCTCCCGGGGTTTCATCCCGTAGCTGTGTCAGTTTTAAAAGGGCCCTCATGGCCTCTATGGCCGTACCTTCGTCGGCGAACTCTTTGGTTAGCAGTCTTTTATCTCTTCCCAAGACAAGCAGGGTTGATTTTCCAAGAGCCCCCTCACGAACTCAGACGTTTTTTCCCTTTTGGCATCGTATGCCAAATACAGGGTTTCTTGGTCCGAAAGCTCGTAGATGATTCGGCTCTTCTCAAGGATTGCCAGCCAGTTTTTAAACTCCTTCCCGCTGCCATCAAATACTGGGACCCTCGGTCCACCTAACAGCTTCCTTAAATCCACTGACAACCCCCCTTACTTCCTCTCCACCCCCACTGCTCTATCCGAATCATAGTCTGACATGTCTACAGAGAAAGACAATCTATGCAGCAACAATCGAGGTTGGGAAATAAAATAAGGTGTCCTACCTTACAGACGATTCTGTTCTTTTCTTCTTTTGGTCCCGGGTCGTTCTGAGTTCTGTTTGAATTTTCAGCAACGGCGGTCGATCGTGGTCTTCTCAGGGTTGAAATCCCTCGGTCACGGCACCATATGTGACGGGTACACACCTGGCCCAGGGTCGAATCCCTTGGTTACGGCGCCAACTGTGACGTCGCTCCTCCTGGTCGCTCCTCCTGGTTCCAAGCGTGCCGCTCCAACCCCTTGGTTAGATGATCACCAGCCTCGCCTTTCCCAACTCGCTTCCAATACCTGGTTACTGAAGCAACTGTACTGATCTCCGGTCTGTCTACCCACGTTGTGTTTAGATCTTAGACAGACGGGACCACGAGGGATTGGGGTCGATACAAGTTGAGTCCGACGGGGTGGCAAAACACAAGTAAAGAAAAAAAAAACTCACGAGACAAAAATTACCGATAAAAAGGGTGACAACCTTTTATATCTAATGTCCGTTACACAAAGAAAAATTGTTCTTATTTCCCGACCCGCTCTGTGGACTATGGCACCAAGCTTCTATCATACAACTTAAAGATTTCGAATTGCCTACTCTTTAGAATTATGTATGTCGGGTGTGGTCTAGTTCGACACTGGGGCTAATTTCTATCAATCATTCGCAGTTGATTCTTCTCTTCGACTTGAGTTGTATTTCTTCACTTCGATCTGGTTGGGTCGAATTCTGTTCTCGGCTGGGCTTGATTTCAACTTCTTCTTCTTCTTCCGTCCAGTAACTCTTTGGCCTTGTCTTCGACTTGGCTGCACAACTTCTCCGCGGCTTTCGAGTAATCATCTTCTTCGTCGACTTAGATGGAACTTCTCTTGTCTTCGACTCGGGCTGGAAGGATTTCTTGCCGCAACTCAGCCGCAACTCTCTGTCGTCCGAGGTGGTCTCTTCTCGCTGCCGTCCGGGGCTGAACTGATTTTTTTGTTGATTGGGGTCCTGCTTTTATTGACGCCGCAGCAAACCGGGGTGGGTCTGTCGGCGTCAGGGCTCTCTCGATAATCCCAAAAGTCGCATTAGTTCTGATTTCCCATTATCGCTATTATTTTCACCCCTTCCTCTCACAGTGCCTCTGGGGGAAGACGCATACCATCTCTCCCGGTCTCTCGTATGTCAGGTGACCGTTTTCGACCAATGGTTCCTGATCGAACATTCCTCCTCCTCTTTCCGCATGCCACGTGACCGTTTTCGACCAATGGTTCTTGATCGAGCATTCTCCCTCCTCTTTCCGCATATCACGTGACCGCTTTCGGCTAATGAGACTGTGGTGGGACGCCTCCGTCTCCAATCGGGCGTGGCTTACATCGTTCTTGTTCTAAAAAAAACAAAATCTAATTTGGCCTTTTTCGCACGTACGAAAAATGATAATCTTGGCTTTTTCTCACCTGGGTTCTGTCAAAACAGCCTGCCGCTAATTAGATGTGACTTCAGGAAAGAATATTGGCGCTATCTGTGAGCCGAGACAATCGTTTTTTCACCTCTTTGTTTTTGGTCAGACCTGATAGTCAAAAATCTTAATTATCTGAATTGAAAATGTCTCCGCTTCATCATCGTGGGGTTCCAATCCTTAACAGGTCAGAATCTGTATACAGTTCCACCGGTCACCCCCTCAACCCAAAAGACACCTTTCCTCCGATTAAAATTTCGTTTCCATTGTTCTAAAAAATTTCCCTTTCTCCAAATTGATAATGAGTCTTTCTACGCAAAAGTCGGTCATGTGCTTCGACCGATATTTTTTATTATCAATACACTCTTATCAAGCATGGTCCCTTCCACTCTCTAAATGACTTTCCCTTCTAAATAACAAATCCCTATTGTCCTTCGAAATTCGGCCAACATGTTGGCCAAGATATCTTTCTGACACCTGTTTTCACTAATGACTGGGTCATGCATCATCCATCTCTCTTTCTTTTTTTTCTTTTTCTTCCTCTTTCTTTTCTTTTTCATTTAGGATCGTCTAAGTACAACTTAGTGAATTATTTTCAACTCAATTATTCTTCGTCTAAAAAAAAACTAACAACCTGTTTAATAAACCGAGTAAAAAAAAAATTAAATCATATTTCTATGAATATTTCTAATAATGCAAGGTGCCACATAAGGACGGATGAGCCTCTTATAGGAGCCAACAGTCAGTATGCAGCGAGGAGTTTAAAAAAAAAACCCTATCCGAAAAAATTCTAGTATCATCTGATATATGGCACCCATTGCACCAGTACAGAACCTGGTGTTATAATCGAGAAAGTGTGTATTAAAAGACATTGACAATTAACCACTTAAATCAATTCACTTGTTCTTGTTCGATAAAAATTTACAACTTACTGAAGCCAAGCCTGATCAGTTGTTTTCGACTAGAGAATCCATATATATATATATATATATATATATATATACTATAGTAGAGCCCGGCGTTGCCCGGGCATATAATAGTAAGAGATAGATCAAGTATCCACCATCATAAAGACTGAAAAATAAAATTGACAAAGATTATTTTTTAAGGTTGACGGACACGCATGTCTTAATTTTTTTTTTTTTTTTTGGTCAAACCCAAACTCAAACAAAAAAAATGTTTTCAATCGTTATGAGTCTCTACCAATTGAATAGAATTTTATTATAAACAATTGTCTTGGAAATGGAATTTTTAAAGCATTCTGAATGTAAAAATAAAGCAAAAAGTGTGCAAGACAATAAGAAACACTTCATGCCAAAAAAAAAGTGAAGTTTTGTTGAAATCGGTTGAAAAATGTAGGTAGCCTTTCTGTAATCTTTTAGTTTTACAATTTATGATTTTTACTTATTGAATACAGTAATAAAAATTGCATATTTTGCTTGTGGTGATTCATAATTAGAATTCTGATTTGAATATATTTTCCACTCGTTGTTTCTAATACAAAAAATATTAACTTTATTTTGGGTTTATTAATTATGATCTAACAAATCTTATTCATTTAGTATCCTTCTTTTACAATTCATGATTTTTACTTATTGAATACAGTAAAAAAATTGGACACCATGTGTATTTAAAGTAGTTTCCCGTTCCGGTTATTATTTTTAGTTAAGACTTGTGTATGTTTAGATTTCATTATCTTTCCCTAAAGATAAAAAAATTATTCCGATGTTTGTATTCGTACAATCAGTAGAGATCGTTAGATTATTGTTTAAGGTTGACGGACACGCATGTCTTAATTATTTTTATTTTTTATTTTTTACGAATTGGTCAAACTCAAACAAAAACATTGTTTTCAATCGTTATGAGTCTACTGATTGATTAGAATTTTATTATAAATAATTGTCTTGTAAATGGAATTTTTAAAGCATTCTGAATGTTAAAATAAAGAAAAAAAGTGCCAGAGAATAAGAAACACTACCTGTCAAAAAAAAAAAAAAGGGAAGTTTTGTTTTATCGGCTGAAAAATATAGGAAATCCGCTCCCATATTTAAAGTAACCCACACACACAAATAAACCGATGTGAGTTGTCCCCCTTCCATTTTCACGATGTCGCTTAATCGTGTTTTCAAATTGATTTTGTGCAAAAACAATTATATTTTCCCATTTTTGGCGCTGTTAGAACTACCACAAGGTAATTTTATGTAGTCCTGTGAAGTTTTGTTGAAATCGGTTGAAAAATATAGGAAATCCAATCCAATATATAAACGTTACAGACACACACACACACACACACACAAATCTGCGTTTTATAATGAGTAAGATGATCTAACAAATCTTATTCATTTAGTAGTCTTCTCTGTAATATATAATAATCTTTTACAATTTATGAATTTTACTTATTGAATACAGTAAAAAAATTGGACACCATGTGTATTTAAAGTAGTTTCCCGTTCCGGTTATTATTTTTAGTTAGGACTTGTGTATGTTTAGACACACACACACAATCTGCGTTTTATAATAAGTAAGATATATATATATATATATTGTGCGTATTTTGGCAGCATTTTTTCATTCATACATGTTTCATTAAATAATATAGACAAGTGTTGTCTATTTTATGTAAATTCTTTTCATAACGTCTGATAAGCTTAATAACATTATCATTAAACGAAGAAAGAAAATCACAATATCCATCCATATTTTTAATCCAATATAAGCTTTCGGCTTACATAAGCCATTATGAAAGATGTCAATTACTGTACAACATATTAAGCAAGACAGTTATGATAGTCTGCTATTGTTTACATGGATGATTTCCAAGCAACGATAAACAGGTGTAATGAAAAGAATTTACATAAAATAAATAGACAACACTATATTATTTAATGAAACATGTATATATATATATATATATATATATATATATATATATATATATATATATATATATATATATATTTTTTTTTTAGGTTATTTTATTTATTTATTTTTTTAGAATTTATTTCTCTTTCGAATGATGTAAAAATTGTGTATTTTCATAGAATTTGAAAAATTTTAATGCTGGATTAATTTAAAATATTCAAACTTGCCGGCAACATAAGTTTAAAGAGAAATAAATTCTGTATAAAGCGTACACAATAAAAGTAATTCATATTATTTTATTGGAAACATATTCTGAAATGAATGAAAATTTAGCCATAGGATTTAAACTTATTTTCACCAGTGTATAAATGGTATATATATATATATATATATATATATATATATATATATACAATATATATTTATACATAATATATATATATATATATATATATATATATATATATATATATATATATATATATATATATATATCCTACAGTTCAAGAGTTTGAAGCAACCCCAGAAGTAGCATGTGATGAACATGACATGAGAACGGAAACAAAGATAAGGTGCTCTGAGAATCATTAAAAAAAAAGAATGGAATCAATTAACATACTTATACCTTGAGAAATGTTTGAAACGAATGCCAAAAATTTGTGCTGCAGTAATCAAGGTGAAAAGGAGGATATTTTGAAAAGAACAAAATTTAATCATAAAAGGATTTTTTTTCTTTTTGTCCTAATAAATTTTCTAATAAAAAATCATCTCTCAATTTTTTAACCATGTATAATAAGTTTCTCTCAGTTAAAATTCAAAACAACTAATTCTGGGGCCAATTTAAAAAAAATTACTTGGAATGACCTCAAACTTTTGAACAGTAATGCATATAGTATTTTGCCCATTGCAAATATTTTGACAGTAGTATTTGTCGTCAGCAAAGTATAATTGTTAATACTGTGTTTTGAATGGGATAACACAACGTTCTATCAGTCCATTGGAAAATATTATTGTTTGTTATATACTGAACAAAGAATTCATCGATTTTCTTTGTAAGATGTCCAAACAAATTTCGGCTAAATCTAAAGACAATAAAATGTATTTTATCCGTTTCAAATCTCTAGGCGAATATATCAATTTTAACTTGAAATCGGTGTTATATTCCCAAATTCTCTTTACAATAGACACATAAACACACATATATATATATATATATATATATATATATATATATATATATATATATATATATATATATATTAGTTACATATATACCTGCGTTTACAGTACGGCTCAAAATTTCATAGCTTTCCCAATAATCGGGTACAAAAAGTTACGAACAGTTCAATATGGCTGGGTTTTTTTTTATATTTCTTCATCTCATGGGAGCAACATCGCATTGCATGTGTATTCAAAGTTCAAGATTATTATAAATTAGTATTGGGATATAAATTCAAAATATAGTGTTGGTCGGCAGATATCGAAAAGTAAACTAAGTTATTAATAGTAAGTTTAATAGGGATATTGATTCGTTAATGTGTATTGATTCAACACAGAATTGAAATACGAACTAAAATGTTGGTAGTTCCCAAATAAAAAGCTTGGGTAGGCAAAAAGAATATAAGGAAAAGAAAAGAAAAAAAATAATAAAAAAAAATAATGAAACTAATTTAAAAAATAAAAAAGGAATTCTAGGTTATTAAAAACTTTAGACGCTAGGATGATGAAAAGGAAGAGCTAACTGGATATTGAAAAAAATATTAGATGAAGGTCAGTTCGGGTATTGCAGAGATGATTGATTAATTGCTCTAGAACAGAATGGAAATATTTGAGTAGAGACTTCTTTCTGTGGTTGCATGTAATCATAAGTTCATTTCGCTTGTTCAGCAGATTATGATTATCGATGTGTTTGAGAATAGTTCGTTTTTCATTTAGACACAGAGTATATTCATCTCTATTGAGGTTAAAAGGTTTTGTTATAGCGATGAGATATCAATTTATTACAGGTGTGTAGCTATCTGTCTCAGTTCTACATCTCTCTTTATATATATATATATATATATATATATATATATATATATATATATATATATATATATACATTAGTGGAAAATATACATACATATACAAAATATATAAATACCCATACATGTATATTTTCAGAAAAAAAATTTTCAAGAGGAAGAATCCAGGTAGAACTCAATGTCTAGGACAGAGTAAGGATATAATAAAAAGGCTTAAACACTAATATTCCATGGTCATAATTTATTCCATTGGAATCGTAAATACGATCCAATTCATCAGACCTACAAATTCAAAAATAAAACAGAAAAAAAACACTAATTTGTAGGTCTGATTAATTGGATCGTATTTACGATTCCAATGGAATAAATTATGACCATGGAATATTAGTGTTTAATTATTTTTATATATATATATATATATATATATATGTGTGTGTGTGTGTGTGTGTGTGTGTGTGTGTGTGTGTGAATGCTTTCATGTGTGTGTGTGTGTGTGTGTGTGTGTGTGTGTGAATGCTTTGCTTTTGTGTGTGTGTGTGTGTGTGTGTGTGTGTATGAAAGAATGCTTTTCATGTGTGTGTGTGTGTGTGTGTGTGTGTGTGTATGAAAGAATGCTTTTCATGTGTGTGTGTGTGTGTGTGTGTGTGTGTATGAAAGAATGCTTTTCATGTGTGTGTGTGTGTGTGTGTGTGTGTGTATGAAAGAATGCTTTTCATGTGTGTGTGTGTGTGTGTGTGTGTGTGTATGAAAGAATGCTTTTCATGTGTGTGTGTGTGTGTGTGTGTGTGTGTGTGAAAGAATGCTTTTCATGTGTGTGTGTGTGTGTGTGTGTGTGTATGAAAGAATGCTTTTCATGTGTGTGTGTGTGTGTGTGTGTGTGTATCAAGAATGCTTTTCATGTGTGTGTGTGTGTGTGTGTGTGTGTGTATGAAAGAATGCTTTTCATGTGTGTGTGTGTGTGTGTGTGTGTGTGTGTGTATGAAAGAATGCTTTTCATGTGTGTGTGTGTGTGTGTGTGTGTGTGAAAGAATGCTTTTCATGTGTGTGTGTGTGTGTGTGTGTGTATCAAAGAATGCTTTTCATGTGTGTGTGTGTGTGTGTGTGTGTGTGTGTATGAAAGAATGCTTTTCATGTGTGTGTGTGTGTGTGTGTGTGTGTGTGTATGAAAGAATGCTTTTCATGTGTGTGTGTGTGTGTGTGTGTGTGTGTGTATGAAAGAATGCTTTTCATGTGTGTGTGTGTGTGTATGAAAGAATGCTTTTATATATCCTACTCAAGTAAGAATATAGGAATAAGAATTTGAAAATGTAACTGGAGACTCTAAGAATATTTATTTAGAGTAACTTTTCAAAAGTTAAATTGCGACGTGTGGGTATGCCATGATATGTGTCGCATTTAACTAGAGTCGGGTAATTATTTTTGTTTTAGGCGAAAATGGGATCGAATTGCTATGTGTTTAAAGTACAAACCTGACTGGCTGATTATGATAACGTGACCAAACATATACTAGGCGTGATTTTAAAATCACAGTACTGTGAAAGCGGTAAAGTTATTTAAATAAATATTCTTTATTTGCATTTTCAACTTATTTTTCCGATATATATATATATATATATATATATATATATATATAGTCAATAAATTAATAAAAGATCAATCGACTTAACTTTTAACCGTGTTCTTCAAAGTTTCTCTTGCACACTGCTCATCAGGTAAGATTTTTAAATTTGCCCCAAATGTATTTGATTGGTACTTTAAATAAGAGAAAATTATTATACATGGTAAAAAAATGAGATATGATATTTTATTACAAAATTTATTATCTCAAAAAGAGGAAAAAACATTTTATAATTAAATTTTGCTCAAAATTAAATTTAGCCTTTGTTACTGCAATACTAATTTTTTTTGGCATACGTTGCAAAGATTTCTCAAAGTGTATGTTTGATAATTGATTCCATTCTTTTTTCAATGCCTCTAAGAGCTGTTTTTCCTAAGATCTTTTTGCTAATTCTGATAGTGGCTTCAAACTTTGAATACACACACACACACACACACACACACACATATATATATATATATATATATATATATATATATATATATATATATATATATATCAGAGACGTTACTTGGTTTCAGTGGGAAAAGACAGAAAGTCAGAAGTGTTTAATATCTCCTTCTAATAATTCATAAATAATGGATTATTTCGTTTTTAGTACGTTAAGAGAAACATACCACATCAAATACGCTATTTGATTTCAGATGAGCAGCGTGCCAGAGAAATTTTGAAGACAGTTGAAAATAAGTCGATTGATCTTTTATTAATTTATCGATTGCATATATATATATATATATATATATATATAGTTATTTGGTCACTTTGAAGTGGTGCAATGGTTAGCGAGCTTGTCTTGTTAGATTAATTACGAGTGAGTCCGGCTTTTACTGGGTGCCCCAATACTTTATGCTAGTTACGCTTACTGAATCGCTATAACTGAACGAATTCAGACTTTTATCTGAAACAATAATCTTACATCCTTTAAAAAATTATACAGGGTTCAGCAAAGATACATCATATAAACGGATGACATAAGACACACTAATGTTTTTTCAATTATGTGGGAAGTATTTTAAAACTGATGATTTTTTTCTCTAAAAATTATTTTACTATCTTTATATTAATAACTTCAATTCCTCAAGATTTCGGCCTAAAATTCGGAATAGAAAAATGCCTTCGAAACTCAGTGTTCGGATGAGTAAAGCGTGTTCTATTAACTTGGACGGATTTGAAATATGAATTAAGTTTAAGCGTCTAATGATTTTTTCTTTTTCTTTCAGACTTGGCTGACATTTGGGCGATATTATTTTTCACATATAATTGCCATGACTTCAATAACATGATCCAATAGAGAAAGAAATAAGTTTTCACTAATAACATTTATTTACTGACTTTGATCCGTCTTAATGAAACACCCTTCAGTTTATTTTATTAAATTGTTATGAATAAATACTTGCTTTCATTCATGAAAATTTCACGGTGTTCCTATTTTAAATTTCTGATTAATCTTAATTCTTCAGTTAATAATTGAATAACCACATAACGAATACTACGACAAGAAACTATTCGCAGAAATTCACCTTTTTCCATATCATTGAAACATACCTTAAACACTTCTATCTTTCTTTCACTTTGCAATGAAATTAAGTAGCGTATTTGATGTGGCCTTTTTCTTCTCACGTAATCAAAACGGAATAGTCCATTATTTATGAGTTATTAGAAGGAGATATTAAACACTTGTGTCTTTTTCCACCGAAACCAAGTAACGTCTCTGATATGTCTATGTCATTCCACACGAAATAGTCCATTGTATATGAAGTATCGGCAGGGCGTAATGGTCGTGCGAACTAAGGAACTAACGAAAGGAGGGACAAGCACAATTATTATATGATGATACATGTTGGTTGTCGGTTTGATCTCGACATTTAACGTTGCTTTGTTCTTTAATGGAAGTGAATACCTATGACTTTGAGAGAATATAGTTACATATATATGTGAATCGAAAACACCATTGTCAGAACATCAGCTGTCATAAAAACCATGTAAATAAGGCTACTGGTAACTGGCGATGGTTTCATTTATATATATTTCATTCAGAGTTTTTCCTTTTCGTAGACTGATTGTCAGTCGAGGTTGAAGAATCCAGTCTTCTACGGAAGAGAGAGGTGAGTGTCTACTAACGAAAGCACAATAAGCAGGAACATATGAGCAGGACATGTGAACAGTATATATGAGCAGGGACATGTGAGAAGGGGCATGTGAGCAGTACATACGAGCAGAGATATATAAGGCAGGACATGGGAGCAGGGACATGTGATCAGGGGAATGTGAGCAGTACATATGAGCAGAGATATGTGAGCAGTATATGGGAGCAGGGACATGTGAACAGGGGCATATGAGCAAGATATAAACAGGGACATGTGAGCAGGGACATGTGAGTAGTACATATGAGCAGAGATACGTGAGCGATATATGTGAATAAGACATGTAAACAGGGGGCATATGTGCAAGACATATGAGCAAGGTTTAAGGCATTGAGTTGGATGCAATGGAGTATTTATGGATTTTCTTTTACAGTCAACGCATGTCTACATCGTTTATGAACTGTATACACCGTCTCCAAATTAATGGAATGTAGCCGTAACAGATTAACAACTGCAAACTTAACATCTCTAAGTGAAGCGCCAATCGTTTTCTATCTTTTTTTAACCCAATAATCTTCACTTTCTATCACTTTCTCTTCCATTTATAGCTCACATCTCATTCGTCATAATCATTTTAATAGTACAGCACTAGCTTGAATGGTTCCTGAGCCTTGTATTGGATACATTTTAGTATGAAAAAAATCAGTGAAATATTTTCATCTCGGTTATTATTGCAAAAGTTGTTACCTACATATGATTAATATCCTGTCTATTTGGATAATAATCTTATTTTCCATCCTCTGTACATCAAAGGATTTACAAAAATAATACAAGTTATTTTTATACTTCTGATCTTTCAATATGGAAATGTGTTTTGTCGATACAAACATATTCGTATTGAATAATACATGATGCAGTTTTCTGTTTATTTTCCAAAGCGCTGACAAAAGCGAAAATATTAAAATATATGAAGTAGAAGTAAAATAGTCGAGTTGTGCATTAAATATTAAAATTGTAAAATGCCTGAACGAAATAAATAGTATTATCGACTAGGCCTTCACTTAACGTTGTTTCGTTAAACGTTATTTTGTTATAAGCTTGATCAGAAATTAAATTATGCAAAACACAAAAATCATCACCATAGATTAGTATACATTCCTTTAAAGAGCCCTTGTCCAATTAGTTAATGTTTTATCGTTTCGACCACGGAGGATTTGTTGAGAAAGGTAATCTTTAGTTTTAATATCGGCCTTGGTATATGCTATATACGGTTCCTGTGAACACGTATGACCAAATCCTCATAAATACGTTATTGTAAGCGGGGGTAATATGCTGTCTACGCTGGCAGCCTGAGCTGTTAACAGAGGAAGGTCTTGCCGTGTCGAACTTTGCCTTTGGGCAGAAAGGAACCCGGACGAGGCTATGCCGAAGGGTAGAGTCTCGTCCGGGAAGGCAGACATGATACCTAATCCCGCGTATACGGGGTGTCCGGGCAATTTTTGCCTGGGCCCACAGTTTCGGATTTCTCCACATTAAATTTGGCCTTGTACCGCATACTACCTCGTAGGGAGTCAGGTAAATATCGTAATAGGCTGACTACACTGGCTGTAACTGTACAAACATTCATACTCTGGTTTCCATTTTCAAGAACCATGAAGAAAACGGTGAATAAGTTTAAAAAAGACGGAGCAGTAGAGAGGAAAACTGGATAAGGATGTCACAACAGCAAGAAGGATCATCATTTCAACTTAGAGCTAAATACATTCTTATTGTTCGAAATAGAGTCCAATAGTGCTATAAAAACCTCGGAGAATTCCAGTAAGATATCTTTAATCATTTCTAAGATACAACGATTCAAATCTTAATCTAACAATTGGACATTTTTGCTGTTACACGGTTTGGGAAATTTTGCTGTTACACACGGTATATGGTCCCAGTGGGAAGTGCCTGAAAATCATGCCACTACTGAAGTTAGGTGGGAAAAATGTTCGGAGAACAAATTATAATTGATCTGTCTGTGGGTGGGTGATCCCTATTACGTCTAGACTCAGGCTTAACATTGATTCTCTATCCGGCCTGGCCTGCCGCCCAAATACATTTAATCACCGGCTCTCTTCACTGGCCAAATGTCACAGACAAAGAAAACGGACTTCCAGTGTTACCAGTCCCTGCTACAAGTAGCGAAAGAATTGCCGCGAGACAATAATATTTCGTCGTTTTGATTTAAACAGAACGCAACGCTTGTTTATTTATAATAGCATAGTACTCGGGGCTTCGAAGGCATGAAAAATGCTGCTCCAACCCTGCGGCTTATAAAGTCAGACGGCTGCATTATTCTTTGGAAGAAATCCAGTGCTTGTTTAACCATCTCTACACAGGGGTCAGAATGTGGCTGGAATAAATATCAGAACTGGAGGATCTGCAAAGAAATATGGAACTCAGGATTCGGACGATGTGGTTAAAGGAAACAAGTTTTTTGGGTTGTCTGAACCAGGCATGATCAACGTTTTTTTTTTGAGCAGTGGGTCGCATGATCTATGACTCATCATAAGATGGCCGCACTACTAAAAAGATTCAAAGTAACTTTTCATATTAGGTACCTCAGAGATTTTGCCTATATAAACATATAGCCTAAAAATAGTAGGAAAATTTTACATACCTGTCTTTATTTTATGGCAAATATCATAAGCAGCGCATGTATAGAATTAGAGTGGTTGTCGATAGATGAATAGGATTAATGAAAGGAGTGTTCGTGTGAATGGGTTTGAAGACATGTAGTTTCCTTTGTTTATTAGTCAGTACGTGATAACCCTCTCTCACCTCCCTCCGTTATTTCAGGCATTGCACCGAATCTCTGTACATTTAACAGATTAAATATTAAGATAAAAGTGCTCCCCGTCAACCATTACTTCATAAGATCTGTGATACTTAATACTCGTAATGGTCTTCAAGCTGGTTTAATAGATATGCCGTTTGCCTGTTTTTCTCCAGGTTGGGCGTTCGATTCAGGACAGCAATAGCTCTTCAATAATATTTTTCCATGTTCTTTATTCATTCAGTTGAGCTTAATTTTTGCCCAAACCCACAAGGATGCAACATCCAGTGCAGGTAGAATTCTTTACTTACTGGTACTAGTCAACAAGACAAGTGTAAGTTACCCCAAATCCTGATGCCTAAATATAATTTAGTTAGCTTGATTTGACAAATATTACTTCTATAAATATGCGTACCCCAGTGAGGGTCGAACTTTCTAAGGATGTCCCTCCACCAAGCTTGCTCACTATAACGCCAGGATAACAATTTTAACTATTATGAATTGTGTGTTTACAGATAGTGTACTTCAAGTATAGGCGGTCGTGGGTTTTAAATGAGATTTTTCAGGTTGGATGCACCTCTTCCCACTTGGAAGAAAGGAGCATGGCAATAAAGTTTTATTGAATTCTCTAGCAACTGAGCTGAGATAAGATGAATTTAAATATCTAAAATGTCAGCGATAAATAACCGGTTTCAAAGATCAATATTAGAATTAGCTTCGAGTGAATGAAACCGTTAAGTCTTAGCGGATAACACCCTTCTTTGAATCTCGTGGACTGGCGCTACAGAATCACAAAAAAAGACCACATCACTAAAGGACTTTCTATGACAGCAACATTTAAAATAGATATCGCATGGAAGTCGAAGATAAAATAATGACATAATCAAGATGTTGACGTTCCACACTACTTCAAACAAAATGTTAGGAAGGAAACCTCAATCAATACTGGAAAGAGCAATAACAATTACTGGACATGGGAAAGCTATTTTCCTGAAAACTTGTTTTATAGAAAGATTTTATAAATTTCACCGACAACAAGAGTTGCTGATTAGTTAGTGAATGCTGAATGAAAATGTTAGTATTGCCATTAACATATCAGATTAAGAGAACAAGTCCTTCTTCGATTTGCGGTGTCCCTTCAGTACGTTGGCGATCATGGCTCTCAATAATTTACCGTCCGTTGTAGCTCTTAATAAATATTGTGCTTTCTGCGTCTGCTCGGTCTCACGCTGACTGCTGACCTGAGATGGAACAAATACATTGAGTCAATTGCTTCTTCCACCGCGAGGAAAGTTGGCTCTCTGTGCCGCGCCAGGAAATTTTTCTCCCCTGAATCGATACTTCAAATATACAAAACAACCATTCGCCCTTGCATGGAGTATTGCTGCCATATATGGGCTGGAGCACCTTCTGCTTACCTCGGAGTTCTTGACAAGATCCAGAGAAGGATATGTAATCTAATTGGCCCTGATCTAGCGTCTTGTCTGCAGTCACTCTCTCACAGACGCGCCGTCGCCTCTCTCTGTCTTTTCTACAAATACTTCCATGGTAACTGCTCTGATGAGCTGCTCTCTCTGGTTCCCAGACTCCATGAATTCAAGGCTGGCATCCCGCTCTCACCCTTACACCGTAGAAACCTTCAAATGTAGCCGTCTCTTCTACTCCAATAGCTTCATACCTCGCACCTCTCGCCAGTGGAACACCCTCCCCAATTACTGTTTCCCTGAAAGCTATAATCTCCAACTATTCAAATGTAATGTCAATCGACATCTCCAATTACCTTGATCTACCCACTATCCTTCTCCCCTTCCTTTCTCCTATCACTCTTATCTGCTCTCGCTCCAAAACCCCTGTATCCTAGTGCCTCACGCCTTGCTTGGGGCACAATGCTAAAAAAAAAAAAAAAAAAAAAATTTCCCTAAACCTTGTTCTGCCATAAATTTATTCAAGCTTACAATGTAAATTATGCGTTGTTTTCCTCTGTGCCTCTAGTCTCCAATCTGTCATGTGACTATCCGATTTTCCAAGTCCGCTTTCCTCATTATGTGACCTAGATATTTCGACTGTCTCTTCCTGATTGGCGGGCTATAGCAAAAGGCCGGTTTAAAATGAGAAGCAGAAATGCATGACAATAAGCTAAGGCCAAAGATTAAATAATCCATGCAATCAACATGACACTGGCGTTGATATTCCACAGACCCTCTCTTTTTGGTGCAATGAGAGAAGGGCTGCCGCAGGATTCGAATCTCTGTGACCGGGTATTCCTCATCCATTTGTTGTGGTCTGTCCGAAGACATGAACACAATTGAGAGATAAAAATGTAGTTTGTCCATCGGAAAGCAGTTTCTACACTTTGAGTGAACATAATCGTATCTTTAGTAGCGCTCGATTCTCAGCCAATGAATGACGAATGTTTCCTTATTAGGAAACGGTTAATATTAACATTATCGTATAAGATTAATAGAACAGATACAATACTTTGATTCCAACCCGGTGGACAAGGAATAAAGTAAAGGGGAACTCGTCTAGCACTATCTCCTCAACAAATATAAGCCGAATGTTGCTCATAAGGAAATCGCTTAAAACCATTCCAGTATCTATCTGTTTTCCTATGTACCGGGTGCGATGGGTAAATTGTCTCTATTTGATATACTAAAACCCCTCTTTGCAGACAAAAATTTCATAAATTCCAGCCGACAGTAACGCTAAATGTTTGAGCAATGAATGCCAAATATTTCCTTATGATGATATGGATAATATTACCATTACCATTAATAATTTTAAGAAAAGGAAATATGTATGATTCTTACTCTAAGAGATTCTGAAATTAGTGCACTTTCAATAGATTTGATCTATATCTATATAACACAAGCTATCTCTGTGTGCGTCTGCCTCTGTGTGTTTGTCAGTGTGTCTTTGTATGTGACACACTGCAAGAATTTAGAAAACGCTATTACATTCATATTCCAGTTGCTAAGGACGGTTTGCTTTGTTATTAATAATTACTATGTTTTAAAAAATTCATTTCGTTTTTACCTTGAAAAAGTCCGTATTAGACGAAACGCGTCGGCTAATATTACAGTTTTCCTATTGTCTTTTACATTTATAAAAATTATATAAAATTCATAGACATAAAGTTCATAGATATTTTATTTTGTATTTTTATGTAAAGCAAGTTTGCTATTTATTTTCTCATCCCATTTTGCTTTTGTTTCACAGTCACTTTCCATGTGCAAAGATATTAATCACTTCTTTTTGGATCGTAAAGCGTTCAAGGATAGAACCTTGAGGAGAACCATGGTCGGCCCCGTCCGAGAGGATTACGGCCCAGAAAAGAAGACGATACAATACACGAGTTTACTGCAAGTAATATTTACATACAGGCAAATTAAAGGTCTGAGATTCCAAGACTGAACAAACGATGCTATTCAAGTACTTGTTTGGTTTAACTCGTCATCAAAGTTATTCACCATGACAACAGACAAATATTTTAAACTGGAACACAGACCTATTCAACAAATTTCTTGGGTGGTTGATTTTACGACGTTTCAGCCCTTGTTGGGTAAGTTAATATCGAATTTGATCTGGTAATGGTAATATTAGCCATTTTCTTATAGGAAATATTCAGCATTCATTGACCGAGCAGAAAATCCCCAGCGAGGATCAAATGTATTACTAACCAAGCAGACTAGCCAGTTTAACCATTAACATACGTCAAGTTCTCCTTTCCTTTTCGTGAAGACTTCAATGATATGTGATATCTTCATCATGAGACTATCTGATTTGTCGAATAATAAACTGCTCATCAGGTCTGAAAGTAAAGTTCCAGAGTTGTTGGTGCTTATCCAACGATTCTGGTTCTATGGATAATTAAGTAGAAGTATTTCCAAACTGACCTGTGTGCGACAGATAATGAGATCAATGAAAGTGGGGGATGCCAAATTTTAATCAAACTGCCTTTCACTAATTGCTGATTGAAGCAAGGCATTTTCTTTGCTGCCGAAGACATACACATGAATAACAGATCTAATACAAGCGGCGGTAATTCTTATCGATGAGTTTGTCATTAAATTCTGATTGGCTCAAATCAATACGCCTGTTGATATTTAAAGATCGTTATGTAATCTTTTGCATGGATTATGAAGGAAAATTTGGCAATTAATATAAAATGATATGCAAATTTGATGTAATAATGTTGATTATTATTATTATTATTATTATTATTATTGTGAGTATATTATTTGTGGTAGTAGTTTGCATATGAATGTAGGATCCGTTTTACATGTTTACTTTTGATCGTCCAAAAAGTCTCTCACGAGAATACGACTGCATTTAAACAATAAAAAGATTGTATTTTTGTTATTTTCGTTTTGGAAGACGAAGAAGAAAATGAAAAATAAAAATAAGAGGAAGCAGAAGACGGATAAAGAAAACGGGAGCAAATGAAAATAAAGAAGCAAATTAAGAGGAGTCAGGAGAAAAGGAAGAAGAAATGACTGAATAAGAATTCAAAAACGAAGGAGAAAAAATAAGAAGGAAAAGCAGAAGAAAATTAAAATAAAAAAGAAAGGAAAAGGAAGCAGAAGAAAAGGGACAAATAAAAAACAGGGGGAAATGAAAATAAAGAAGAAACTGATTAAATAACAGAAGAAAAGGAAAAAGTGAAAGACTGAATCAGAAAAAGAACACGAAATGCATAAGATGAAAACTAAAATGAAAAAGAAGACGATGAAGCTGAAGAAGGAAGAGGAGGAGGAAGAAAAGGAACAAGAAGTCATTGAAGAAAATGAAGATGAAGAAGAAAAGGCAGAGGAAGAAGAAGAAAAGGAAAAAGAAAAGATTGAGGAAAATGAAGATGAAGAAGAAAATGGAGAGGAAGAAGAAGAAAAAAGACCGAAGAAAATGAAGAGGAAGAAGAAAATGAGGAGGAAGAAAAAGAAAAAGAAAAAGAAAAGATTGAAGAAAATGAAGATGAAGATGAGAATGGAGAGGAAAAGGAAGAAAAAGAAAAGATTGAGGAAAATGAAGATGAAGAAGATAAAGAAAAAATCGAAGAAAATGAAGATGAAGAAGAAAATGAAGAAGAAAAGGAAAAAGAAGAGATTAATGAAAATGAAGATGAGAATGAAGAGAAAGCAGAAGAAAAGAAACAAGAAAAACCACCGAAAAAGAAGTAGAAAAATAAGACGAAGAAGATGTACTAAAATGGAGGTGACGGAGAGAAAAGAATAAATAGTAGGAAAACAAAAACAATTTCACAAATTAAAAAGACGAAGAAAAATAATTGAAGAAAAAGTATAAAACAATGAAGAAGAAAAAGAAGAAGAAGAAGAAGAAGAGGAGGAGGTCCAGTTATAAGACAAAGTCCAGAAATAAATAAAAATGTATTATAAGTGAAAGAAAAAATTTGACCAGTTCTCTTGCTCAAAGAAGTATTTCCTGAAACGTTAAAAGCGTCACAGACATTCATCAACATGAAAAGGTGACATTCAATGCATAATGAAACTCTACGTATTGTTGCAGCAGACAATAAATTATACTTAAAATATAATGTCAGCAAAACAAAGGAGGCGAAAGAAAATAGATAAATACAGATAGAATCTAAGAAACGTTAGAACGTGAAAGACGCTAGCAGGCACATCAAAGGCAGTTCCATTCGTTCGTTACTCAAACTCATGTGTTGGCTTTTCTTTATGTAAGAACTGATTGGCTCATCATGTGCAATGCCGGCAACATTAAATAATCATTTCACCTTAATAAATCAGTACTTACCAACACACACGTACAAACAAATAGACATCTTTCCTTAATAATAAATCCATTTGCACACACTCACACACTTACACACGTACATGATTAGACGTACAGTCTTCATATACACGCATATATGAAGGTGCGGTCTTCATATTCACGCACATATGTATACATGTGCATATATGAATAAAGACAAAAGAAAAACCTATCTTAGCCGATGTGTTTAACCTGTGATGGATTTTTTTCAAGGTAAATTTAAGGATTTTATTTTGCAACAAGAATTTATGAACAAAATTGACGTTAGTTTTTCAAAGTTTCAAAATATAAGAACGCTCTTGAACATAAATCAGGCTAACTGAAAGTTAACGTAAATTATCGAGGATGCTAAGTGATTTAATCTAATGTCTAAAAAGCAAAAGTTAGCAAATGTCGTTGGTGCGGATGTTTTAAAAACAAAGTCCATCAGAAAACGAAAGGCTTCGTTTTAATTTGTTTTTATTCTCATTGTCCATTTACAGATATATTTATTTATATATGAAATTTTACACACACACAGACGCATACAAACATATATATATATATATATATATATATATATATATATATATAATTATTTATTTAAAAATATGATTCCATCGCTGCATAAGAGTTCTCATGTTTCAAAACAGGAGCCGAAAACTTTAATATAATTATTTGAATTAGATTGAATTAAAGTACGAAGCTCTGTTCCATCTTCAAGCGAAATATATATATATATATATATATATATATATATAATATTATTTTGGCTTGCCTGTTGCAGAAACCTGCAGAATTTATATGTATATATATATATATATATATATAATAGCTGGCCACTTGTATTCGAGGGTTAATAATTTGTATCAATATCTCAGTTACATTCAAAGAGGTCAAGTCAGGGTAAGGTTGGGGTGTCTAAATTCTAAGATATTGATACAAATTATTAACCCTCGAATACAAGTGGCCAGCTATTATTATCTATCTATCTATCTATCTATCTATCTATCTATCTATCTATCTATCTATATATATATATATATATATATATATATAAATTCTGCAGGTTTCTGTAACAGGCAAAATAATATTTCATAAAATATATATTATATATATATATATATATATATATATATATATATATATATATATAAACATGTAGGCAAATTCTTCTTTGCACACGCATATATTTGCGCATCATATCCAGGTATAATTATATATTATATATACGTTTAATATATATTTATATAGGAGAAGACAAAGTGGAGAATTTATAAACGACCCGTTTTGCTGAAAGCGTCTGCCCTTTTTGGCTTATTCGGCTTAGATAAAAGTTTCGGTTGAGTTATTTAAAATCCAACATCACTAACGTCTTAAATATAAACATATATAGCAATTGCTGTTTAAGTGACATTCGTTTTTATTCTGCAGTTACATGTGGTTTATTGATTGTTTTCCTGTTGTGCTAATTTTCATTTGTCATGTTCTCGCTGCAACCCTAGCTGAATTTTACTGCGATTTTGTTCAATATCTTGTGGAGAGTGCCTGACGTGGGGGGGAGGGGCTTTCGTGTGTGAGATTAAGGAATATTCAAGCTATACTTGTTTTTACGTCTTAATTGTACTGTGGGTTGAACCATATCTTGTTTCATTTCTTGCTGGAGTTTTTTGGGTGCCGTGTGGTGTGTATGTGAGTGTTGAAGGGAATCCATTATATTTTAGGAGTCTTTCATAGAGTCTTTCTTGGTTTTGTTGAAGATAGTTTCACTGGAGGAATTGTTAGATTGTTAATTGAGTATTATCTGGAAGTTGTGTGTATATACAGTGGTTTGTCACAGTGTTTTTTGTATGTTTTATATGTATATTTTCTTAGTCTGAATGTGACATCTCGAAAAAACTACTTCTTCTATGTCAGTTTTTATGTCTATATCGGATCCTATATTTTTGAAAATGTTTGTGATTGTGTTATGGTCCAGGTTCCTTGTACCACGGTGATGGTCCAAGTTTAGAACCAATGAAAGAATAACACGAACACAGGTATGGAATACAAAGATATATTACAACAGAAATATAATACAAAGAAGTAGAAGTATTAGTAATGACTATCAGATTTGGTTAGAGTGAACTATGTTGTCTCGACAAGTATCACTATTCCAATGTCCTTACATTATGCCCTCAATTATCTCTCCTCGTCTTACAATCTCCTCTTGAGAGGCGCAGTATTTATAATGTCAGGAATAGACCATTATTATTATGGGTAAGTTCCCATAACAAGTTGTTTTTCTTGTTTTGCCTACATTTTTTGACAGTTTCTTAAGATTATGAGACCGTCACCCCTGTAGAGGCCTATCTTATTTTTTATTGATTATTTTACTTAATATGTGCAGCAAATGGATACCTATGCGTTCTCAGGTCTATGCACTGTCAAAGCTTTCACATATAATATAAAAGGTCACTTCTGAGGTATTTTTGAAGAGGTTAAAAATCATGCATTTTCGATGACCGGTTGCAGTATACATAGGTAAATTCTTTAAATGCAAAAAAAAAAACCAAACAAAAAACCAAAACAAAACAAAAAAAACAGGGATCATACTATACAAGAAGTCGGATTATATGCAAGTATATACGATATTATATTTTCACATTATTTGCAGGTCGGGAACACTAGAATCAAGTAGACGCGGGAGTTTAAATATCTGGGAAGCGTTTTGACAGAAGACGATCAGTTCGACACGGAGATCCGTAGACGTATTGGGAAGGCCAATGACACATTCCAAAGGCTGGGCAGAGTATTGCGGGACAGGAGGAATTCTTTGGTAGAGAAGAAAAGAATACTGAGCTGTTACGTGACATCTGTCCTTCTTTACGGCAGCAAATGTTGGACGATTTCTTCAAAGATGAAGAAGAACCTCAAGGCGACGGAGATATGGTTCTACAGAAGGATGCTAAGGATATCATGGACCGAGTGTATGAGCAAAGATGAGTCGATTTAAACAAGGAGGAGGCAACATCAGGAAGAGGCAGCTGAAGTTTCTGGGACACATAATGAGGAAAGAGGGCCTAGCGAATCTGATACTCACGGGTCGAATAGAGGGAAAGAGAGACAAGGGAAAACAACGCATGGCACACCTAGCGGGCTTAAGAAAGTGGGTGACAGAACGTGGTCTGGGGAAGGAAGCAGAGGGAAGGAACTTGTTGGGAGCTGCAAGGGATAGAGGGAGGTGGAGAGCCATGATCGTCTAGGTCCGGAAAGGACATGGCATATAAAAAGAAAGAAAAGTCTTTGTAGAATTGTTTTATTTGTAAAACACATGAAAACGTTACTAGGAAACTGCAGTATGCACATAGCATGTTTCTTTAATAAGAAGCATCTTGGAGCACGACAAAAGGAAGTTGCTTGACAGATGGAAGCGAAAATAATGGAGCAAAACTTTAAAATAGTTTGTCCAATAATGTCATGATTTAAAAATGTCTTTTATTTTTACTAAAAATGCGTTTCGAGTATCCATTATTAAATATAAAATCAGTATAACGATATTTAAGAAGTTAATCTTCAACATTGTAGCAAAATGAATTTCATTTCTCTTCACATTTTTGACCTGGTGCCAGACTAAAGTAAGCTTTCTATTATCATGATATAAAAGTATTCAGCACTTCGTTATTTACCGTGTTTCTTCAGGATGTAGGCGTTCATGGCTCTTCACAATTTGCTGTCTTCCTGCTATACTGGAACACACCTATTCTATGGATAATAGACTCTCCCACCTATAATAAGTAGTAGTAGTAGTAGCAGTCGCTCAGTGAGTTGGTGAGTCAGTTGATGTCGGACGACCGTTAGTCGGCTATTAAAGTATCAGCCACCACAACTAGATTGCTGCGTCATTAACTATTATATCAAGTTCCTAACGTTTTTTTACGTCGAACCTATTTTAGGACCGACTTAGTGAAATACAAGCCTCCACTGTAAAACTACTCTATAACACTTCCATTGCTCTTCAAAATGTTATTTTTTGTTATTTCTCCTAATCCTTGTTCCACCAACCATTTACTAAATATGTCATGTGTTGTCTTTATTTCTCTTCCTGCCTTCACTCTGTCCCGTGAGTCAAGGCTTTCCAATTCTTCATGCTTCGTTAGGTACCCTAGAAATGTCAACGGTCTCTTCCTAATGTTAAGTTTAAGTTTCTATTTTGTTTACATTTTTTACAACTTTGTCCTTGCTCTCATATTTGGTTCATGGTATGCTATCCTTCGCATCCTCTTGTACTGTTGCTTCAAGTGTTTTCTTCATCTTTCAGTAATCTTTCTTTTTGCCGTTTCTAACGAAGTTTTTCTATCTCTTAATACTTTGCTTAGTTTTTGGAAGGCACTTTGACTATCCCAAAGCGACTTTGTATTTCAGTGTCTAACTTTCCCTTCTATGTTAAAACACTTCTCAGATATTCAACATTTTGTAATTGGTTGAATTTGCTGTCTCTATTTTGTAATTTGCATTTTGATCTCATCTTTTTGTTAACAACCATGCATTCTGTCTTCTTGCACTCATTCCTTTCTTCGCGCTTTCCTTCATTAACTTCTTTAGAAGGTCATGTAGTTTTCTTTCAGTGTCCGCTATCAACATTGCGTCATGTTCTTATCTTTTATTGTTAAGATTATGGCCGCCAACAATCAATCCTAGTAGAACTTCTAATTCTCTCAGAATCGACTGCTTCGACAAGATCTTTTATTCAGTGAATTCATAGCATGATTATTCACACCTTTAATCATATTTTCCTTGATTTTCTTAGATGTTATGCAAAGGTTTCTGTCAAACTGTCACGTTGATAAACGAACGTTTTGATTAAGTTAATTCTGCAAAAGAAAACAAAACATTTCGACATCTTGAACTTGTATTGGAAGTGAGAAAGCTTGGAAAATACATGAGATAAAGTTGAACAAACAGCGTAATGGAATTCATATCGAACGGCCACTCATCTCAAACCTTTCACATCAATGCGGGTTGTCCTCTAGGACTCTATTCTTGGACCTCCTTTGTTTCTCATCTTCATCAACGACCTGCCTGATGTCAATATCTATAATGATGACAAATCTATTTACTCCTTGTCTTAATAGTAAGTCCGGTAGGCTCGATAAAATGTAATGGCCGAAACGTCGTAAGTATGGCAACAAAGATGAGAACAAGTGTCCAAACAGTGTAAATAAAAATAAGAAAATACTGCAATTCTTTTGCCACGTCTTCATATATTAATACCCAGGTTATTCCTGCAAATGACACAGTTTTGCACGAAGAAATGTTTTCATCAAAATAAGTACTAAGAAATGAACAAAGATCTGTCTTTTCTTTATGAATCCGTTATATTGACGATAAACAATCGGGGTTGGATCATTTCATGTTGTAATAAGATTTTTCATCGACGACGAGATTAGCCGATGAAGCTATAAAATCATTTCCTTTGACTATGGAGGTTGTCATTATAGAAGCAGCCATTTATAACGTCACTTTATGTCAAACGTAAAAAATGCTGTTTTCCAAATCTAAGAGCTGTAATATACTGAGCAAGAAAAATGTTAGTTTAGCTCTCATTAATGGTAATTCAGTCTCTTTTATGTATGATTTAGTATAGAACCAATGTCGATATTTTTGCATTATACGCAAAATATCTACATTGGACAGCTAAACTAACATTGCTCAGTATATTATATTATTTTTATTTACATTGTTTGGACACTTGTTCTCATCTTTGTTGCCATACTCACGACGTTTCGGCCGTTACACTCTCCAGCATTCTTCAGGTGATTGGAATGTCGACATGAACCCTTTATTTCGTCTACCGGGGTAGACATTTCTAGTTCTACATACCATGCCTCTTCCGGGTGTCTCAGTTATCTCCCTGTATCTCAACGCTTCAAGTTTTTGTTCATCATTGCAATAAACAGGTACTGAACTCCCAACTGTTTGGGTCAAGTCAAGTTAACTGATGTCTCTGCCACATTTAGAGATTGTGGGGCGGAGTGTTATTACTAATATTGTTTCGCTTAGTTTCTTGTAAATAGTTTTGTTTTCATATTGTAAATACTCACTAGGGCTTGTTTTTAAATTGTTGTTTTATTCCCCTCCCCCCACAGACAACGAATTGTATATAAGTCGACTAGTTAGACACTTTCATAGAGACCATGTGGTATTATGGTGGATGCAGTAAGAGAGGTAGGTAAGAATGCGTTGTTTTGATGCAAGGAATATTGTTGTATATTTGGGTCAGTGTTTGTGTTGAGGGATCCTCCCCTTTTTGCACAAATAGACTCACCCAGTATATACATATACTACTGCTACGTAAAGACCTGAAACAGAGGGTGAAGGTAACAGACAGACAGAACGAACGTAGCGAGCAAGAGTCACAGTGAGCGAGCACCTAGACTCAGTAAGAAGTCATGCAGCGATACTTCAATACCAAAGACAGTATAGATATTTTGCTACTAACCCGTATTCCTGGAACTACTAACCTGCATTACCAGTTTGTATTATTACATCAATACATTATTTTCCTATATTCATTCTTGGCGTTTGTTATTTATTGGTACCGGATTTCATCCCGGAATCCACAACAGTTAGCTAAGTTATCTTTAAGTCAGAAGTAGGCCATCCTTTTCCCCATTCGCCATTTTGGCATTGTGTCGCATTTTCTGTACGTAGCAGAAATAAATATCGCACTTCGCTATAGTATCTAGACATTATGTCTTTAAGTGCAATATCAAACTGGTAACGAGATCAATTTACAGTTGAGGTGGATAGATATAACCGTAAATTCTACTATATTAACAGCTTCTTTTCTCGCACATTTCGCTTGTGAAACTATTTCCGGTTCTATGACTTCCGGCCAGCTTCAATCTGCAAAAATTTGAATGCATTGGCAATCTCCATCCGTTGTCCTCCTGGTTATTATTTCCACTTCCTGCTCATTAATGTTTCTGTTCCTAATTCTTCCACGCCCTGAAATCGCTTGTGTCTTAGTTGCTTTACTCACTTGTATTGGGGTGATGACAATTAAAAAATCGATTTTTTTAATCGAAAATAATTTCTAAAATTGTTTTCTAACTCCCGTCTATATTTCTGGGATGAGGTATTGTAACTATTTACACTATTTACATTGTTCGGACTGTTGTCCTCACCTTTGTTGCAATATTCACGACGTTTCGACCCTTGTACGCACCACCCTTCTTCAGGATCTCTCTATAATTCTGAGATGAGGTATTGTAACTATTTACACTTTTTACATTATTCGGACTGTTGTCTCCATCTTTGTTGCAATATTCACGACGTTTCGACCGTTGTACGCACTACCCTTCTTCAGGATCTCTCTATAATTCTGAGATGAGATATTGTAACTATTTAAACTATCTACATTGTTCGGAATGTTGTTCTCATCTTCACTGTCATTTTCACGACGTTTCGACCGTTGTACGCCTCGTCCTTCTTCAAGTGATATATACGTTGGACTTTCGAACCGAACCCTTTATTTACTCCAAAGGTAGATTTTTTTTTGTTTTATACGTTGAATTCAAACTCTGGCCTCAGTGAGAGTTATCAAGGCGAATTAATTAAAACTGAGATATCGAAAGGCATGGTACGTGGAATTAGAATAATCTACCCCGTAGTCTAAATGAAAAGTTCGGTGAAATTTTTAAAAAAATCAACTGAAGATGGGCTGAGCTTACAACCGCCGAAATGTTGTGAATCCAACAGTAAAGATGATGACAGCAGCTCGAACAGTGTAAATAGTATAAATTCTTTTGTTTCTGAATATTCCGCCATCTATGAAATGTTCGAGTGATCGAAACAAATGATCATCTGTAAATGCTAAATCGGATGAAGAATGTAAAAGGACTATTCATTTAAACTATATTCATTTTTTTCTTGGATGCTTTGCAGAGATTACATTTGATTAGACCGGAGAATGTCGGCTTTTCTGTACGGGACGCTTCTGACATAAAGCTTCATTTACCCGATGTGATTGTCCTTCTATGTTCCAGTATCTGAAAATGGACGGTACCTCTCATTACCTACCCGACACAAAGCAAGGACGTCTGTATATGAAGTTGGTGTTGGCAATGGTTTCCCATTTTCAACAACTGATTTATCGTTTTCCGTTTATACGCAAAACCCATTTTTCATCACCTGCAACAGCCTGATACTAAAATGAAAGGATATAGCGTTCTTGTTTAAGAGATTTATGTAGATAGTGAATGGCTGTTTTTGATTCACTAATAAAATTATGAGAGGAATCGAAATTCCCTATTTGCTATTTTTCCCAGTTCGTGGCCATTTGTTATATTAGGTTTCATTTTTATCTTCTGTATTGACGTGAAAGCATTTCAGAATATATACCAGGTGTAACAATAAAATTGTCCAAATCAAGTAACAGCATGCGATAATTGTTCATCCCACAAAATATTTAATATCTAAAAAACCGCTTAACTAATTTAGTAACCTTTTTCCAGGTTGTCAGATCAGACGTTCAGTCATCTTGACACCATTTATCATAAGAATCACTGGAAATTCTTTTGAGTTATTCAGCTAGAAAGAGAACAGGTTAAAAATCGTTTTGTGTCAGCCCCAATGTCTTCCCAATTGAGTGACGATCAAAGGAAAAAGTTAATTCCGGTCTTCAGTAATGGTTTCAACACTCATACTCAGGCTTCAGGAGGGAAGAGTAGAGGAGGAAAACTGGATCAAGAGGTCATAGCAGGAAGAAGGATCATCAGATTGGAAACTTTTGCTGTTACGCGATGTGGACAATTTTGCTGTTACATTCGGTAGAGTAAGCAATAGCGATTATGATGCCTTTTAAAGCTATATACCTCCATTGTGTAACACTCTGAAATGCACTACAAATGACAGTTAGATAGAAGAGACTATAAAATTATTCTTGACGCAGTTTTCGACAATTCAATTATATTTCTGTTTTGATTGATTTCATATAATTACTTTTGGAACATGCTAATATTCTCCCTTGTTTTCTATGATATTAAAACACCATTCAGATGAATAGTGTATTCCGTCATAAAAGAACGATTCTAGTTTTGATTTAAAGAATTCGCGAAATTCTTGGTTTTGGTTTGAATGTTGGAATTGCTGACCAGATCAGGAGAGTTGAAAATAGCGAAAGAAATGATTGTCTGGATAAGAGAACGTTGAACAACTTTCCATCCAGTGATGATACGTTGCATTTACAAATCGAATACGAATGTTATGCGACAAGATCAAGAATCAGCTTCACCGTTCCAAGAGATCATTCCGTTCCGCCGGACATTCAGATGAGGTAATTACTCTCTGTACCAATGCACGGGAACAGTTTGATCGGGTTCAAGAAAAGCGTATTAATTCCATTTGATTCTCACAAAACATGAAGAACTTTTTTCCCCATTCGGTTCCGATCAATAACTGATTGATTTTTTAAAAAAAATATCTACCTACTATTTTCTTCCACTTGAGTTCTAATAATAAAATCTCTTTACATTTCCAGCGACCATTTTGTTCCGAAAGTCTGCCACTCAAGAAAAGCACTTCGTTTTTTATTTATTGTATTTTTTTTAGACAGAATATAAGAAGATTTCTCAGACTTTGTAATAAAACGAAAGAATTTGGAAAGAGATCAAAGAGAAATTGCAAAAATTTTCATCGGATAAAATGAACACATGTGAAACGCAAGTTTTCGAAAACTTGCTTTGTTATTTCTGAAAGCAGTTCTGATATTTCTGATTTATTGATGGTCAGGTACCCGGGTAATTATTTCCCTCTCCTGATCAAAATGGGGTGCGTGGAAGCGAGTGTAAAAATAACATGATAATTATAATTACATATATTATTCACAAGCAATATTTTTACCGTAATGTTTTCTTTTTGTAGCTCAGTTCATCAGTTACGACTTTTGATTGAATTTTACCACACTTCAGGGTTTACGGCCACATCACGTTGAAATAACGGTTCATGTAGTATCATCGAAGTTACGCAACGTCGAACCTGGTCAGTACCTAGATAGGTGACCGCTTGGAAATACCATGTGCTGTAATCTTGGTTGTGTGGGCAGTGTAATATATAATGGCTCAGAATTTTTAACCGGATAGCTAGCTTCTAATTCAAATTATATATCCCTTATGCTCAAATAATTTTGGGAAATATATGAATCCACCTGTTCCCCCTTCCAAGCTATAGATTAATTGTAAGACTTCTATCACTTAATTATTTTTTTTATCTAAAAAAGAAAGAAATTAGAAAAAACACACGCATTATAAACGAGAAGAGAGACAGACGGGAATTATATTTTCGCTGAAGAAAATGAATTGAGAAAAGAAAGCAACGAATAAACCCACTGTGAGGGCTAGGATTATGAAAATCGATCATATCTTGACAGGAAGGTGATCCGGTTTTTGTTTTCGCTAAGACACAGATCGGCATACAAATGGAGAACTGTTTTGACTCTTTATTTTTTTGAGAATTTAGATGAACAAATATATTTTCATTGACAAAAACAAGGTTAAATGAGAACGCAATGCTTTGTGTTTGTGTTTTCGCTGGAGAAAGATAATTCTAGCAAAATAGAAAGAAGTCACAGAATTGAAATTGATGACTGGAATACAACTCCGCCCCCTTCGCCTACGTGCTTTAAAAATCAGATTTGTCACAAAGAAATTTAGCCCTGCCTGAGAGACGGGCTGAGGTAGAAAACCGAGAAGGTAGGGGGAAGAGGGAGGATTTAATGCCGCCTGTGCAGAGCGATGGTGCGATATGTGAAGTGAAGAAGGTTGGAGTTTGGGAGGGGGACATTCTCTGTAACTACTCACAAGAAAGTGGATGATTCTTCAAATTTGGAGAGTTGATTAAGAAAGAAGAAATAGTGAACAAAGAACGTTTATTGCGATTAATATAAAAATTTAGGAATCACCGAATCCTCAGCACCCTTCTCCCCTACAGAAATTCATATAAGCCAATGGCTTTAGAAGCTCGGAGACTTGGGCTGCGAATCCTGTATCGAGTGCCCCTGAAGCCCACGTCAGCTGCCACTAGGTTTCCTGATTCTAAAGAAGTTTGAACCCAGCTCCTCCAGAATTTTAGACGAGTGCCAGTGTCACTATAGAGATATATATTATGCGGAAAAGCTTACATTTTGTTGTACCAAGAACTATACAAACCAATTGAAGATTAACCTCTTGAAGCGATCGTTTTATTTTTCGTCGTGACGATATTCTTTAATATCTTAATTCCTTAATACTTCTTTGATATAGCACCCGGCACAGCTGGAATCAGCCCTACGATTACTATGACGTTCAATCTTCCACTGCTCTGAGATCAACACCCGAGCGCTATTATCCCTTCAAAATTTTCCAAAATAGTCTTATTTCCGTGCAAATGTATATGCTTAACTCAAATCAACAATTAGATATTAAAGAAACCTACCTTTTTGGATGGTAACGACCAGAAAAACATCGAACTTCTTCTCGCTCTTTTTGTCATCCCTTACCGCCTTATTGATAAGTAATTAGGTGCTGAATTATGTCGGTGGACGTATACAATTTGGGCCTATTTACTCCCTTCACAGTAATTCCTTTAACTTTCAAATTAGGGTTAGGTGTTTTTTTTTGATTATTCTTTTTTTTTTAAATAAAGTTAACTTTCAAATTAGGGTTAGGTGTTTTTTTTTCTTTTGGTATTCTTTTATTTATCGATGTTTACATATATTTGAAAGTTAACTTTATTCTTAAATTAAGTACAAAAAAAATCGTTTTACGGAAACGCGTACTAATTTCTGAAAGAAAATAGTTCAGCAGTAAATGACGCTCGAGTGTTAAAATGAAAATTTACCGTATTTTTCAGTCACAAAAACTTCAGGTGTTTCGAGCCGGCTTCAAACTTTTTTCTTCTTCCTTTTTTATTTGAGTTTTAGAGAAGTATAGAAAGAGAAGTTAAGAGAGGGAAGGAGAGATTGAAAGAAAGAAAGAAAGAGATAAGGGTTTTAAGGGAAAGCTAAAATGCCTTACTTTAATTTGGATTCTTTTTATTATTTGGTTAAATATTTTAATTTTATAATTTTATACTCCTCAGGACTCACAACAGTCTTCAAAGATAAAATCGAGAATTATGTAGACATTCTTTAAAGATAAGTTCTCGAAGATGTTAAACTATTTGAAATTTTATTCAATATTGCAAATTCTAAAGTTGGAATACTTTCAAAAATAAAATTAAATAAAATTAAATAAAATTAAAATAATACATACTGTAGGACGTTTTTAGTTTATTTCCGAATTTCCGGTATGATAATTTATCAATATCACCAGTTCCGATTGTTTTTGATCTCAATTCATATCTACTTACTTTCGTATCCGAAACGAAAAAAAAAGTGATTTCTTAAGAATTAATTGATTCTTATGTCATTTACAGTGACGTCAGTTAAATGCTTTTGAAATCCAAGTACTCAACAAATATCGCTATTCTTTTCATTTGAATACAAATATTAGTAGAAACTTGATAAGGAACTGCAATATTTGATTCATTGTTTGATAACTTGGTTCTAAAATTATTTCTGATATTAAAAAAAGAAAGCAAATTAATTTAAAAAAATGCTTACTTTAAAACGATTGTAAAACAAAAATGTTCATTGTTTTATTACTAGAGCATATTAAATGTTTCCTCAGTTGGAAAATGTTATTGTGAAATATTATTTTCCTTTATTTATTAATGATATCTATCTATCCATCTATCTATCTATCTATCTATATATATATGATATCTATCTATCTATCTATCTATCTATCTATCTATCTCTCTATATATATATATATATATATATATATATATATATATGCATGTGTGTGTGTGTGCGTGTCTGATTGGACATGCATGTGTATGTATACATGTGTTCAAATATATGTGCATAACGCATGCGCACAACGTTGTCTTCTAATATTCAAGTCAATAAAGTTTGATCTATTCAATCGTTGTTGTTATCGTTTTTCGAATATACTTATGCATTTAGGATAAATATACTATGTAATTTTCAGGTTATAAAATACTATGTTCTCATAAATATTTGAAATAACCTATAAGGTAGTGTTACTTTATTAAGCAAATCGAAAGTTGCTCATATATAAGTGTAAATAAATATGTTGCACTATAGTTATTTGTATTTAAGTTTTCATTTTAGATGCATAAAGATTCCCATGGGTCATAAATATATCAAATCCAAAGAGAAAGAACGTATTTTATATTTCTTAAGTGATGGGAAGACAACATTGAATATTATGGAATAGTTGAACAGATAACAAAAACGAAACAAAACATTGGCAAGAACGAGAATTATACTGCCTTTAAAATATCGAAAAAAATGTCTCTTAGCATTGAAACTATCAATAAAAGAGATTTGGGCAAAAAATTAAAAGCCCAACGAAGTTGGATTCTTAGCAAGATAGTTAGCAACATTGTTAGTAAGAAAGTGTTTGAAATATCCGGTGTTGTGAATGTCATCAGAGAGAAAAATGCAGCATACTTCGTCGTCAAGACGTTGGTGCTCATGGCACACCACATTTGTTACGATTTGTAGACTTTAGTAAATTTTAAAAGAGATTTTAAAGAAACCTAAATTAATGGAATGTTCCCAGCCACAGTATCTACTGATATTAATCTAACATAAAACTTATCATCCATCATTAAAATAAATTTATATGACAATAGAAAGCAATATTCAAGCAACAAAAACTGTCTGGAAGCAACAAAAACTGGTGCAAAAAGTCGAAAGTGTACAAACTTTGACAAAAATAAACGTAAGTCTAATGAAGATTACAGTATAACTTAATATCAACTTAATAAAATAAAAGAATAGTAATTTATCCATGTATATAGAATACTGTGTGTTATACAGGAATAAATTATCGCTGCCGACACTTGAGTTTGAACATAGATTGCCAGTGAGCAAACAAAGGCGATCCCATTATTGCAGTAGTCCACGTGACCATAGAAGAAACGCATATATTTAGGAAGTAGCTGACGTCTAATTGATCGTTATTTCCGTTCTATCCTCTCTTACTATTCGGTTCACCATTTCTGCACTATCCTCTATTACTATATGGACCACTATTCTCTATTCACTATACTCTTCCTCGATTCGGATCCCTATACGGGTTACTATTCGAGCGAGTATTATCGAGCAAGTAGTATTAGTGCGAGTGTTATTCGAAGGCGTCTGACACCAGTCTAGTTCAACGGCGTTACTATAGTTGTATCTGCGATTACAAAGTCTCCACTACAACAAGCATTACAAAAGTGACAACGAGTATTCATTGGCATTACAAAAGTGGCGACGAGTGTTCGTTGACCTCACAAAACTGTGTTTGTCAAATATAATGTTAGAGTCTGTAACTTTTGGATTTGTTAATAGATAAACATTTATATTACACCTAAATGAATAATTAAATCTTATTCCCCAGGATAACTTGTCAGTATATCTAATAAATATTCACCAAATACAATGCCCAAGAGCTGCTTAAGTTAGATTGTTGGCTTTTTTGTTTAGCGGTATCTCAACCTCTTTTGGGGTTGGCTGAATGGTTAGAACGTTTGCTTTCTCACCATGAGGCCCATGGTCGATTTGTCAGGAAAGTGACCTCTTGATATTATCGCTCTGGAGGAGGCGATCGTAGCTTGCGGGACCTTTTCTTTGGAAAGTGCTTGAAAACAATACCACGGGTTGACCCATCGTTGTGAGCGAAAATAGGTAGACGGATCCCATGGGGCCGCCGATGGCTGTGCTAATGCTTAGAGCGTTAGAGTGTGCTAGCCTGTTCGGATTGCTGATCACGTTAAATAAAACACTTCTCTCTTAGAGACTTTAGATATGCTCTGCTAAGCATAGTTACAGTATAAACCACAGGTGGGATCTGTGGGTGTTGAACAAACACAAACATGCGCCTGAGAAAGTGTCAGCAATTAGGATTAGTCAGCCGCCCTAGAAGACGGGTAACCTCGTATACGAATGGCCAGCCATTAACGTTAATATCAACCTCTATGCCGAAATCTAAGCATTTTGAACACAATATTATGGCATTAACAAAATATCTTCTGAAAATTTTTATGCCTACAGATAAAATGTATTGTTGGTCATTTTACTATAAAATATGATTTTATGTATGATTGCGGCAGAAGATTCAACGGTTGACGTGGTTTACGTATCCATAAGGCACGCTGGTGCAAACAACGTAATTCTCCTATTGGAGAATGTAAATCGAGTGATGGGATTATGAATCTGGAATACACCCACAGCGTTCAGGATTCCATCGTTGAGCGACAGCACCCTGGAGAAATCCTAAGTAAACCAAGTATACAGTGGCCCAAAGGTAACCAGAAGACTGTTTGGACTAATCTTGACAAAGAGCTTTCTTTTATCCTTAATAACAATCTTAAGGGTCACATAGGGCAAAAGATCAGTTCCTTTTGTAGAATAATATACGACGTTTGCTTTGAGTGATTTGAACCAGTAATGGAAAAGATAAAAAGAGGAAAAACGACCAAATCGACAACAAATTTAGAAAGGAAAGTTAAGATCAGAACAAACATTAGTGAAATATTATGCGCGCATCATCACGACCTAACATGCGCAGGTGAAATATTTGCATAGCCGTTTATAAAGAGGAACAATCGTTTTATTTATTTCATTAAGAATTTGCAAAGAGGAACGACCAATTAGTTTTTTTTTTTTTTTTTCGTACCCTGCCTGGTGGCAAGTGCTTCTGGTGGCGCCTGGGGTGGCGGTCCCACCATAGCCACCGAAACCGTGAGATCACCCCTGGTCGGCGGCTGATGAAGTCAGGGTATCGCACGTGCTAACACACGTTGTATGTTAAAAAAAAAATGGTGGTAATTCTACTATAAATATGTATATCTGGTATTTTTATGCTTTCATAGAGTTTTGTTTTTGTTTATGGCTTCAATATTTGTCCGTAGCTGGGACCCTAACCAGTGCTAACACCGCGAGTCTGGGCTGACCTGGGAACAAGAGCAATTAAGACGTGGTTCTAGGTTCCTCAAAACCTCAAATCTTCCGATCAGAGGCATTGCTACCGGATGTAATGTATCATTCTACAGAGGACTAATCTTTTAGACGATTAGTAAATGTAGTTTTTGTATGGACGTAACAGTAGGAAGTAAGTACATATTTTTAGATTATATAGGATAGATAAAAATTGCCTCTCGACTTGAAGAGGTTAGGGTTTTAAGTTTTTTTCAATAAATTACCGTTTCCAGCTAATTGGGACTTCATTTCTGACCAGTAGAATGCAAAGGAGATTGAGATGAGTCGACTCTGTTTACGTGGCATGGAATGTTCTATCTCTAAATGTCTAGGACTGGTGGCTACTGAGAATTTTCTCATAGAAATAGTGATAGAATAGCGATAGACTTGCGAACTTTGCGTTTGTGGGAAAGGTGCCGTAGGTGTTAAGGACGGGTAAACTTTTTTTTAACTCAAGGTTGGAAAGCGAACATTGGCAGCTTCAGCTCAGATATATCAACAGTACTACATATATGGTCTGGTCTCCCTCTTGGAAAAAGATGCATGGCAGGAGGAGTCAGGTACTCTTCAGAGCAGTTCAACGAAGCGATCACTTTTTTCCAATATCTTTAACGACGGATCGTACCCGTATTAAGTCCATGTTGAATTCCACCTGAACGCATGCGCACAACGTTGTCTTCTAATATCCAAGTAAATAAAGTTTGATCTATTCAATCGTTGTTATTATCGTTTTTCGAATATACTTATGCATTTAGGATAAATATACTTTTAATCATCTTCTCTCTCTATCTCTTTCTCTCTATATATATATATTAGAGACTTAACTTGAAAGTATATATGTTGCACTTAAGGTCTGGTTTGAAATTGAGACTCAGTAGACGTTGAAGATAAGTTACCTGCTTTGAGAGTACAACTGCTCGCCATGACTAGATAAACTTCAGTCATCTCGGTAGTGATAAAACGTTACTCGTTCGTTTTTTGGTTTACTGAATGTTACAAGCCACTTTGTCCGCTATTAAGCAGAGGATTTATCAACTAACTAGGTTTTGATCATCTAGATTTTACAATATAAGAGATCAAGATAATAAGGGCGGAATTTATCCAGTAAATATAATATTAATATTACAATAATCCAGTAAATATAATATTAGTATTAATAATAATATTAGTATTACATGAAAATTTGACAAAAAACATATCGGTTATACCTGTTTTATTGCAAAAATATTGACTTTCATAATACGCTCCAACATAGATTAAACGATACAATATTATCGTTGATCCAATTTTGTTGTAACGCTGTAATTTGTATTTCAAACAGCTGAAGTAGTTAGATTTTAGCGAATATTAAAATCTGTATATAATAATCTACCTGTATGACGGTATGTCCATTCATATTTAATGTGTTTTATTTTTCTCATACCTTTGTTTACATATGCTTATGTAGTCTCTTCTAATTTCTGGTATGAAAATTTATCACAATTTACAGTATTTACATTCAGGCTACGGACGCCATATTTGTTGTTATTTACACAACCTTTCAGCATTTGTACCCTCCCGCTTTCTTCAGGTATCTGTTAATCCGGGTAATATTCATGGAATTTCGAACTGAAACCTTTATTTACCTTACGGGAATGGACTTTACTCATTGCGTTGTTTGTATGAAGAAACATATCATTTTGTAGTTATTTAGTACTTCGACTTATTACTTTCTATGTTTCCTTTAATCAACTGCTCTGTTGTATTATTCTTAGAGCCGTGTCCAGCTCAGGAAGTAGTCGATCATGGCTCTCCACAATTTCCTGTTCCTTTGTAGCTCTTAATAAATTTTGTCTTTTTTCTTATTTCTCCTAAACCTTATTCTGCAATCCATTTACTCAAACTCGTAAAGTATGTGTTATGCATTATTTTCTACTGTTCTTCTTGCCTTCCGTCTCTCCTGTGAGTATCAGATTTTCCAGGCCTTCTTTCCTCATTATATACCCTAGAAATGTTAACTGTCTCTTCCTGATGTTTCCTTTTAACTTTTTCTCTTTTGTCGTTTCTCAAATATTCAGTCCATGGTATCCATCTGTAGAATTACATTCTTGTTAATTCAAGTCACTTCTTCATCTCTGAGGAGATTGTCCCGCATTCACTGCGCTATAGAAGGACAAATATCACATAATAGTTTAGTATTCTTTTATTGTTTCTAAATAAGTTTTTTTTTCAGTTTCTTAATACACTGCTTAGCTTTTATGGTGCATTTTTTGTTATCCAAATGCACCTTCGACGGAACTAGCAGATTAAAACTTTGACTCGTGAATTTGGTGACACAGTAATTGTAGGTTCAATCCATTCGTCCGGGTAGAACGGATTAGACTCAATGAAAATATGGTAACCATATCGATTACTAGTTTTAATATCTCGAAATAAAAATACTGTATTGTAATATCAGTCCTCCTATATGGCAGTGAATACTGGACAGCATACTCAAAGACGTAGAAGAGACTTGAGGCCACAGAAATGTGTTTCTACTGAAGGATGCTCAGAATACCATGGACTGGACACGAGCAATGGCGAAGTTTTAGAGAAAATTGAAACAAAAAGTAAACATACTTAACATTAGAGAGAGTTGAAATGAGGAAAGAGGGCTTGGAAAATCTGATACTCACAGAACAGGTTGAAGACAAAACGGGCAGAGGAAAACAACGCATTACCTACTTAGTGGGATTGAGTAACAAAATTTAGGAGAGATAATATTAAGACAAAAATCTATTGAGAGCTAAAAAGTAAAGGAAATTGTGGAGAGCCATGATCGCCTACATCCTGAAGGAACACAGCACAGAGAAGAAGTATATAAATAGACTTATTTCGTAAAAATTTTCTTGTAAAAACAATTCATTCTGTGTTTCCTCTCGTGGCTTGTAACATTTGTATGACTTTTTTTTCAGTATCAAAATACATACACGTGTTTGTCTACCGTCATACAGGGGCTATTTACACGCGTTAACTAGGATTACAGGTTCAAATGACAGAACTGTCGAATATTTTAAAAGCTCGTAATAAACTTAAGTAAATTGATTTATTTTTTTCTTTTGCTCGCCATTGTATTTTTATGAACTCTACATACAGATGGAAAAAAGAAAGATTTTTTAAACTCCAAAGTACTCACAAATCACCCCGGCTGAGAATTTCTTATCGCTTGACAGTTGGAAAAAGATGGGCATATAACTTAATAAAATTGGCTCCCTCTCGCTCTCTTTCTTTATACACACACGCACGCACGCACACACACACACACACACACACACATATATATATATATAAAGTACGTGAGTGATCTCTCTCTCTTTCTCTCTCTCTCTCTCTCTCTCTCTCTCTCTATATATATATATATATATATATATATATATATATAATAACTGTGACAGTTGTAAATCAGTATTACCGAAACACCGAGAATAGTCCTGAAATCATTGCCGATAAGAACATCCAATAACAATGCAAAGTCAAATTTAAAAATAAATATATATATATAAATCAGTGCTATTCAAGTGGGTGAAGATATTTTCAGACGAACAAAAACTCTTCTCGCACAATTGTCCAGATTATAAGTCTGGTGTAAATGGAAATGTCGACAATGATGATGATGATGATGATGATGATCCTAACGAAACAATGTTTGGACCAATTAAATCAACGCGAAGAATTCTCAAAATAAGCAACATGGCAAATATCGACATGCGAAAGAGGTGAAAACGTTTATCACAGAAATGAGTACAACAAATTGGCGCGAATGTAATGCAAAAAACAGAGAGAAATAAGTGAAGCCAGTAAGTTATTGGCAATTGTTCAAATGCCGTTGCTTCGATCCTATAACGAAATGCTATAAAGAAAACCCAGAATATTCTTCTCATCATAAAATTCTTTACAATCAAAAGGAACAATTTATTTCAACCAGAAGATCAGATTTGGTTGCTGGAAGATGTCTATAAAATAAAGTGGATAGAATTGTTGCCGAGTTACATCGGAATGAATGAGAAAATATCTGAGAAGCGAAAGTCCTGAAAGCATGGAAGTCGCGACTATAGTCACCAACGGACTTTGAACGAGTGCTTGAAAGGAAATTTTAAACATGGTAAACCAGCAGAATTGGGGGATTCAGCTGAATCATCACTTAAAACAACGCGGGAAAACACACACACACACACACACACACACACACACACACACATATATATATATATATATATATATATATATATATATATATATATATATATATATATATATTTCATATATAAAACGACGGACAAGTTACTAAACGGTCCAAAGTTCCTTTTTATTTGATTTATTATTTTGAAAAAGAGCTTTTTTTCGATGGACAAAAGTGTATAAGAATGTCCAAATGTTTTATATTTAAGAGGTTTCATGTTTCAAAATTTAGCCATTATCAATAGGATGATTTGAATTTTTCAGCTTAATTGAATTTACTAATATGATATATATTGGGTCCACGAGGAATGATTTTAAAGATAGATACAGTTAGCATTGTCTCTTTCATTAATAGTAAAATATTGTTAAGAGTTGGTTTTTCTTTTTTATTATTAAAGGACACCATTATTTAAAATTCTTTTATAAACAGGGCTAGAACATAATAAATTTGGGATTTCCCATGCCCTATGTTCCTAATGGAATCGGGTAAATATTATTAAACTTTAAACAATAATAATCTGTAATCAATAGATGTAAGTTAAGATTTTTGTCGTCATCATGTGGTTTTATGGTTTGAATAATTATTAAAAACCGGTTTGATCAATATAATGTTCCTTAATCCATTTGAAATCATAATTTTCATGGTTTGAATTAATTAGCTAAGAGTTGTTATTTTTGAGGATAAGGTTGGCTGTCTTAAAGCCCAAATAAATAGATAATAAATTTGACTTTATATATATAAAAGATAACCCTTTATAACTTTTTTCAAAAAACAAATATATATATATATATATTTTTATATATATATATATATTTCATATAAAAAAAAAAAAATAAATAAATAAATCTCCATTACACTTTTACCAGACTAGGAAAAATGTATCTTATATTTCAAATTGAGAGAAACCCCAAACGTTTTGTGTTGATGTGACATCTTTGAAAGTTTATATATTTTACTTTTATTCTTCATATTTTTAACTACGCGTTTCACACGTCTCCCAAATTTAAACAATTTGCCCTATTTTTAGAAATACAATTTCCTTTGTTCTTTTAATATTTCATTGTTAAATTTTCTAAATTTGAAGTGAGTTATTGATCTCAAAAAAAACTGTTTGAAGATGGAAAAGATTATTATATTTACGTCAATTTAATTCAAATAATTCCTTTCAGTTTTTGGGCGATCATGTTTTGAAACATGAGACCTCTTATGTCGACGTTTGAATACCATCCAAATAAATAATTATAAATAATTATATATATATATATATATATATATATATATATAATTACATATATATATTAAATTTATAAAATTATAACTTGCCCTATATAAATATATATTTTCTTTTATCTTGCACTAAAAATTACAACTTTTTGCTTAAATATATATATATATATATATATATATATTATTGTTTATATATGTTTCGTTCAAATTATTATTAGCTATATATATATATATATATATATATATATATATATATATATATATATATATATATATATGTGTGTGTGTGTTATAATTTTTTGTGTGTGTAAAAAAGGAGAATATATATTTTTAAAAATCACAAAAACCAGCAAAAATCTTTTTGGGTTATGCAATATTAACACAATTTTTCATTTCATATTTTAAATTTTATTATTTATTTTTTTGACACGAGTTTCATTTAAAACCAACAAAATATTGTAGATTTCTGGGACTTAAAATAATAGAAAATTAGAGAAGATTTACTGTACTGATTATAACAGGATGTTGTTAATTTAATAAAATTTTTTGTCAAATCAACTTATTTTTAACTGAACTTAAAATTTCATCAATTCAATATAATTTATAATAAAAAATAAACAAGTACATATTATCGCTCTTAAAAATGTGTCCTTTCAAAGTAGGACTCTTGGTTCTCTAATACAATGTCAGAAGGACGTTTACTACCAGGTTTCATAGACTACGCAAAGTAATTCGACAAATTACGCTACAAGGATCTGATAGAGTACATCCAGCAACTTTGATATATTCGGGCCGCTCTTCTTCATAATCCATAATAATCCAAAAACCTAAACTACTTCTAAACAACATGCATGACAACTGGGAAAAAGTTCAGTGAATATACAAAATAGAAAGATTTTGCATCTTCTCACCGGGATTTGTTTCGTTCAGTCTTAACAACATAAGATAAGGAGATGATAAAGTACTGATAGCAGAAACGAAAATATAAATTACAAAATTTATACAGAAGGTAGCGATATGAGAAGAATAGACTAAAACAGAATGTGGTCATGTGCAAAAAGGTGAGACCAATATGCGATTTGCAGGTTGAGAACACTAGAATCAAGCAGACGCGGAAGATTAAATATCTGGGAAGCGTCTTGACAGAGGACATAAATGCGTCACTGAGATCCGTAGGCGTTTTGGGATGGCCAAAATTACATTCAAAGGCTGGGCAGAGTTTAGCAAGACAACAAAAGATTTAGATTTGGTAACGAAAAAGAATAAAAACTGTTATGTGGCACCTGTCCTTCTTTACGGCAGCGAATGTTGGACGATTTCCTCAAAGATGAAGAAGCGACTCGAGGCGACATGTGATGTGGTCCTACAGAAGGATGCTAAGGATATCATGGACCGAGCGTGTGAGCAACGATAAGATCTTAAAGAAATTGCAAACAAGGAAGAGGCTTATACTTAAAATCAGGAAGAAGCAGCTGAAGTTTCTGGGACACATAATGCGGAAGGAGGGTCTGAAGAAACTGATACTCACGGGTCGAATAGAGGAAAAGCGGGACAAGGGAAAACAACGCGGGACATATCTGGCGAACCTAAGCATGTGGATGACAGAACGTGGTCTGGGGGAGGAAGCAGAGGGAAGGTACTTGTTGAGGGCTGCAGGGGATAGAGGGAGGTGGAGAGCCATGATCGCCTAAGTCCTGAAAGGACATGGCAGATAAAAGGAAAGAAGGTTTGTTAATATATTCAGTCTCTGTAATTAACAAAAATTTTGTAAAAATCACTAATCAGCAAATATTTCAGTAATGTTGTTTCTTTGATTTAGTTTAAATATTTTTTGAATTACTTATCTAAAATAGCAAATGTTTGAAAATTCCTTAACATAGTTAATAGATAAAGAAAAATTCAAAGACTTATCTTTCCAACTTCTAGTTTTACAGATACACCACTCGTCATATCATAAATCTATTGAATTCATTAACAGAATTTATTTAATATATTTATATGTTATATAAAACTAGTCACTGACTCCAAACAAATTTAAACTCTTTTTGATATTGTTAAATGTCATGACTTGACAACGCTTAACCATTTAAAAAACTGTTTCAAAAGAATGTTTATTTTACTTTACCTTTTGTAATTTGGAAAATACAAAATCGAACAATTTAAGCCTGACGGTTGTAACGTTTTAACAATTTTTATTTTTAAATATTGTCACGCTATCACGATTTTAGTACAGAACAAGTTTTAGATTTATTTAAAGGCAAAGATTAACGTTTTATATAGTATATAAATATATTTGTTAATGAATCTAATAAATTTATCTAACCTTAACGATAGTGTATCTGCAAAACTTCAAGTTGGAAATATAAGTCATTTGAACTTTTCTTTATCTATTTTCTTTATCTATTAAAATAGATGCTTTATATTTTCATAAGGAACACTGTATTTTTTAGAAACCTGCTCACCTTACACTTTTAGTTATTCTGCAGAGAGTGTATTTTCGATTTATTTGGCTTGGTTTGGTTTGGTTTGGTTTGGTTTGGTTTGGTTTGGTGTATTTTGTTTTACGGCACATCAACCTCAATGGATTATTTAATGCCGACAAGATTTTTTAGGATAGGTTCGTATGAATAGAATATATAATCTTTGTAAGAAATCTGTTTGTAGATCAGATTTCAATGACATATTTTTGTAAAAGGGTTTTTGAGTCAAATGTATAGCTCGTGATATTTTTTCAAAAACGTATTGCAGGTAATTTTTTTTTTTCAAAAATAGATTTTAGGTTTAAAAAATCTACTTATATGCGTTCATAGTGTCGTGACCAAAATTTGGAAGCTCGCTATTCGCCCGTAGCTGAGACTCTAACAGGTGCTACCAGACCGGGTCAAAGTAATTCTGGAAACAACAGCAATTAAGAGGTGGTTCTATGCTCTTCAAAACCACCAGACCAGAGGCCTCGCTGCCGGATGTAGTTTTTTGTTATACCCAGAAGGCCATACGTATTTTATTAGGCGTTAACGATTTGTGTTGATAATAATAATAATAATAACAACAATAATAATGATGAGAAGAAAAAGGAGAAGAATAAGGAGAATAATACAAATAAAATAATAATAATAATAAGGACAGCAACAACAAAAACAACAATGATGTAAAGTAACGGGGACATCGATCAAAATTCCTCTTTTCAGTTTTCATTGCAATTCAGTTCTTTTATATTTGTAATATTGTTTCTTGGGGGTTTTCTTCGATTACCGTTCGGAAAAAATAAAGGAAAATGCTAATGGGAATATTCCCGGTTAAGATCCATCGATTAATTTCTAAGATTTGTAGGACTTGCTTAGGCATGTATGGAAAGAAATGTAAAACAATGATTTTCTGAATTTGGTAAAAATCAGGACCCCACAAAAGGAATAAACATCTTCAATACACATAAACTGATATAGTCAAATTTTATTTTGTCTCAATTTATATATGTATCCATTTATCCATTGATATATATACATTCCACAAATTATTTAATATCTAAAAAAAAAGCACCAAATCAATTGAGTTTCTTTTTTTACATCTTTTCAGATAAGAGGTGTAGCCATTTGTCGTTAGAATCACTGAAAAAACCTTTGATTTATTCAGCTAGAAAGAGAAGTTTAAAATCGTTTTGTGTCAGACCCACTGTCTTCTCAAATGAATAATGATGAGAAGAAAAAGATAATTCAGGCCTTCAGTAATGGTAGCATAATTCATACTCTGGCTTCCATCTTCAAAGTCCATTCGAGAACTCTCAAGAGAACGGTGAAGTAGAGAGGAAAACTGGATCAGGAGGTAACAACAAGATCAACTTTTCAACTTAGAGCTAAAAAGATCAATTAGAAAAAAAAACTAACTCAGTTCCTAAGACGTTTGGCACGCGAGAGAGGAGTTTCAGCTCTGATAGAGAAGCAGAAAAGACTTGAAAATGAAGTCGTACGTGAAACGTGTGAGGAAACTTGTTATCTCAGGACATAAAGTTAGACGGTTAGAGTGGGCGAAGATCATCATACTTATTATAAAACCCAAGTTGTGTGTGTGTGTGTGTGTCTGTTTGTTTATATATTGGATCGGATTTCCTACATTTTTCAACCGATTCCAACAAAACTTCATAGGACTACGTAAAATTACCTTGCAGTGGTTCTGACAGCGCCAAAAATGGGAAAACACAATTGTTTTCGCATGAAATCAATTTGAAAACACGATTAAGAGGTATCGCTGTCGCGAGAATGAAAGGGGGACAACTCATATCGAGTTATATTTACCATAAAACCCAGTGTGTGCGTGTTTGTGTGTGTGTGTGTTCGTTTATATATGGGATCGGATTTCCTACATTTTTCAACCGATTTCAACAAAACTTCACTTTTTTTTGGCAAGTAGTGTTTCTTATTGTCTTGCACACTTTTTTTCTTTATTTTTACATTCAGAATGCTTTAAAAATTCCATTTACAATGCTATCGTTTATAATAAAATTCTATTCACTCGGTAGACTCATAACGATTGAAAACAATATTTTTGTTTGAGTTTGGGTTTGACCAATTCGTAAAAAAAACAAAAAACAAAAAACAAAACAAAAAAAAATAATTAAGACATGGGTGTCCGTCAACCTTAAACAATAATCCTTCTCAATTTTATTTTTCAGTCTTTATGATGGTCGATACTTGATCTATCTCTTACTGTTACATCCCCGGGAAACGCCGGGCTCTACTGCTAGTCTTGAATAGTTTGGAAGATGATCCTGAAATAATATGTATATATTTGAACTTTATTTCAATACTTCATGTCCTTCCGATCTTTAGCTATGATTAATTAATGATGAACATGTCATTTTCGCTTATGATCGATTTCAACACGATTCTTCTGTTATGCTTGAAGAGTAATTATATATTCTTATTGTTCCAAATAGAGTCCAACAGTGGCATAAAAACTTCGGAGAATTCCATTAAGATCACTGTAATCATTACTAAGATACAATGCTTCAAAGCTTAATCTAACAAACAATTTTGTTTTTACACGATTTGGACAATTTTGTTGTTACACCCGGTATATACAGATGACAAATTCTTGGAACCGCAAGTGATTCGATATTCAGATTTTTTCGAACTTTTGAATACAGTCTGTTTCATTTTTTATAAAATCAGGCAGCTTCGGAATGGAACCCAAGCATAAATATTATATCCATTTATTTCATAACACAGCTTATATGGATACATTGAAGGTAGTTTTATATAAGCGTCTATTGTTCATTCTGACACTGACGAATCTATTCCATCCATACACAGATCGAGATCATCATTTTTGTGCTCAGTATATGTGTTTCTCTATTTTTCATTCTCTTCATCCCATTCAGTATAAGACTTTAACCATTACTTCTGTTTCCTTAGGTCGTATATGGTGGTTGTTCTAATGGCAAACTCTTCAGTCAGACGCTTTATGTTTACACCCATGTCTAGTTTTTCAAACATTTTGACTTTCTGTGACATTGAGAAACATAAATGTTTTTTTTCTTTTTCTTTTGGCTGCCCATATGGGTAGCTGCAAGACTTTTTTGACATTTTGAATAATTTCTTTACTGCGCACAAAACACCTGGTAAGTAATCCACGAACGAAGTTGTTGCTGTGACGATCGCTCACAAAATACATGCGCCGACGTAAGCTATGTTGATGGGCTTGAGAAACAGGAGAGATGAGATCACTTACAACAGCTGCACATCACCTAGAGACATTCAAAGTGCATTCTAAAATATTCCATTCGTGTCAAATCATGTCAGCACAGGTAAGACGTTCAGATTTTCTAGATTTCTGGATTTTAGAATTATGGATAAAGGTTACTCAACCTGTATAAAAGATGTAGGTATGTAATTATTTATCCATGTTTTCATAAATATATGTATGTATCATTGATATATATATATATATATATATATATATATATATATATATATATATATATATATATAGTCATGTATTCATTTGTGTCTATCTGTATGTATTCATGTATATAGGCATGTAACCATTTTATGCTGTTGTTCACCCAATAGAGGTTAATGAGAGATTTAAAACATAAATCGTAAAGCAAAAGAATCAAACACTTGCTGTTCGTCGAATCTGATGATTTAATTCATATATATATAATTTAATTCATATATATATATATATATATATATATATATATATAAAACCGATAAAGATGTAACCGTAACTGTCTTTTACAATATTAAAAAGTACTATTGGTCTGGTAAAGAAATTGTTATAGTTTAAAAAATTTTAATATGTTCTCTAGAAATGTGTTAATAAATACAGTATTTAACTTATATTAAATCCCTAAGTTATTTGTAAAAAAGTTAAATATTTAAATTGCTAGCAAGCATCAAATTAATTTCTTCCGTTTTTTTTAGACATCTAAATTACTATCAAGCATTAAAATCTATTCTTTACATAAATTGCTAAAACCCAGTTACAGCCTCTTTCTCTTTACTTCCCTCTCCATCTTCTTTCTTTTTCCTTTTTCCTTTTTCTTGTCTCTCTTCTCCCCTCCCATTTCAATATATCACTTCCATTAAGTTAACCGTCTAAATAGGTCAAGGTCTGGTAACTACTCCTCCCCCAATACTAAGTATGATTGAGAGATATATTAAATTAAACCCTCCCTAAACTCTCCCATGTCACTTTAACTACGTCTTTTACACTCTCTGTTAAATTACAAAAACTTACACTACCCATCAATTTTAATTCCATTTTTCGTTTCATTTTTGGAAGTGCTATCTGATGATCCAGCGTCCTTTAAAAGGGCACTGGTTAAATAAATTAATATAATGGTAACTTAAAGTAGTCTGTTTTTCTTTAAATATATATATATATATAATAAAAAGGCTTAAACACTAATATTCCATGGTCATAATTTATTCCATTGGAATCGTAAATACGATCCAAATCATCAGACCTACAAATTCAAAATGAAAACAGAAAAAAAAACAACTCCGGAATTCAAAACAGAATTTAGAGAAAGTGTAAGTATGAGGATGAGTGACATGAAACCTTAACAGAGAGAATTTTTGGAGATGTGGGTGGGGTGGATTTAAAAAGAGGAGAGAAAGAAAGTCGACGGATGTCTAATACATAAAGATACATTTCGTGGTGACATATACACACCACAGACAATTCGGATAGGAAGGGAAAAAAAAAAAAAAGGGGGAAAGGGTGGGGGAGAGGGACGGGACGAAGGAAAATAAAATTGTGTTTACTTAAAGGGCCGCTTTGTAATTGGGAAAATTAAATCAAATATAAATATATGAAGATGAATATAACGATTGTCTCATTTCGCAAGGACCAAATATTTCTATGTTCAAAACACATACTAATACACACAAAAAACATATACAAGTAGGTACATACACTTAGGCATGTACACACACACACCCAGACATACGTGTGTACATACATGCACATACATACACACACACACACATATATATATATACACATATATATATATATATATATATATATATACACAAACACATATATATATATATATATATATATATATAAAAACCTAAAATATATTCACATATCCCACATACACATATTCATCTATATTCATATACACACACTTTTCACATACATATACACGCATACATATGCCCCATGTATACATTCATACATACATACATACTTATACATACACATACACATACATATACATATACATATACATACATACACACATAAATATATATATATACCTATACATACATATATACATATACATACATATATATATACACACATATACCCATACATCCACGCACATACACATACACACATACATATACACACATACATACATATATACACATATACATACATATACACACACATACACACATATACACATACATACACACATGCAAATACATACACACCCTTACATATGTATATATATACACATGCAAATACATACACACCCTTATACATGCATATATACACATGCAAATACATACACACCCTTACACATGTATATATACACACACACATACACACACACATAAACATGTATACACATATAAGTACACATACACACCTATACATATACATACATAACATAAACACCTCCATAGGTACATATATACACTTACATACATACACACATATATACACATACATACATATACATACAAATATACACACATATACACACACATACACATACATACATATAAATACACACAGAGATATACACATATGTACATATATATAAAAAGTTAAAATCTAAATAAGTGACGATTCAAATATTTGCGCCGCGTGTATGAAAAAAAAAATTTTTATATATATATATATATATATATACCTACATACACATACATGCACATACATACACATACATATACATACATATACATACATGCACACACATACACAAACATATATATATAAATACATAGCGCATCACATAAACGTGCACAAAGGTACAATTAAAATGTCATGCCCGATGTTATAGGACCGAGATGGAGCCGACATAAGTGACAACATGTTACACAACGGTGTTCAAGTTTTGAAACCTTTCTTATGTCTACATTTAGAGAATACCTCATTCCGAAGATTCAGCAGCTCATCTCGATTTTTATCTTTGATAATGAAGATTTTTTCCGCCATGCATAGATCACACCGATCGCGGAAGTTATTAGGTGTTCTGGCTCTAGATAGGAATCTCCATTTCAAAATTGGGTTTAATCCGTATCCACCAGTTCCCAGTAGTGTTTGGATAAGGAAGTCTGTCTACTGAGGCATCTATATCTAAATGAGCGTCTATGGTTGTATAGACGCTGCTTCCAATCACCGGCGGATATATCTATGTATCTTTTTTCTCGTTTATATTTCCCTCAGGAAAGATAGTTGCCTCGTATACTACATTTTCAGATTTGCATTTACCCCGATTGGACAATGGTCTTTATTCCTACAATTGCAGGTAGGGTTACTAGATTGAGTTCCA
>CAHIKZ030004677.1:3195000-3262500 GCA_903632075.3 Acanthosepion pharaonis
TATTAATGTAAATTGTGGTTTGTTTCTCTTTTTGGAAAAATAACCAGTAATCTCCCTTTATGCTTAATATAAAAAAATAATATTCTCAACTCTAAAATATTTCTTCATCTATATATATATATATATATATATATATATATATATATATATATATATATATATATATATATATATATCACATTTTAAACCAAATATATTTGTAAAAATAAAACTGTAATCCCCGTAAAATATGTGACTGTGACAACACTAAAAATTTAAATCACCTAACGATCAATCTATACTCCGTATCTGAAATTGCGTTCAGCATGAAATTACGAGTCTTGCTCTCGGTCAGGGAACATATATATATATATATATATATAGTTACTCCAAAATTCGCTTGAGGATGAAATGGAACTAATGTCTTTATTTCAATTACAAAATTAAATTCGAAGCTTTTAGCTTCCATTTTTGAAACATGGTTAGAACTGTGTAGCGAAAAAAAACCCATATTTTAAATCAATTAATTTATATTATACACACACACACACACACACACATATATATATATATATATATATATATATGTATTGCCGATGATTAAGAAAAAAAAAGCTCTTACCTTAAATCCTGCAGATGTGTCAATCGACAAATAAATACTTGGAAATGCTATTCGCAAAAGCCAAACATCGATAAAAGTAAATTAGAAAAATACTAAGGGACAATAGAAATACATAGTAATTTGCAAATTTTGTTTTGCAAACTTGATATACTGCCAAAAAAAAATAATATATAAACAAATATCAGGTGAATCGATGCTTCTTGCATATATATATATATATATATATATATATATATATATATATATACAAGTATATAATTGGTATATACAGAATGAATTCCAATAACCAACAATTATTATAGCTATTATAACATGACTTTGTTGTCAAGCTTTTTGAATTTTCCTATACTTGTATTTTGATTGGTCATTCTAGATTTCGTAACAGCGTTTTACCCTTGCGAAGGATCGTTAATTAATTTGAAACTTTTAAAACCATTTATTTTACATCATCACTTGATAAGACACCAGCGGTGTTGAAACGAAATGGCTATTTTTTTGTAGTGATTTTATAACATATTTATGTTATAAATTTTTTTTTTTTAAATAACTATATATATATATATATATATATATATGTTAAATTTTGTTGGGAGATATTCTAGAACCATTTCAAAACAATTCTTTCAGTAAATTGCAGTTCAAGGAATTCTCTCTTTATATACAGTGTACCATGGGTAAATTGTCGCCATTTTATGTTTTTAATTTTGCGCATGCGCGTTGTTTGTTTTTGATTTTGTCGACTGCAAAGTATAGTAAGTTCAGTTGGTCATCGTCTGTGAGAAAAAGAGCATCACACGGCCAAAATTTACAAACGGCATGCTGTACTGCTTGGCATTCATGCTGGAAGCTCTAATATGAACATTTCAGAGTTTTTGGGTGTCAATCTGTGGACAGTGCAGATGATTCGGGAAGAGTTGTATGGGTCTAATAATGATTACGAAGGTAATGTTTCTCGGAAAACTCAGTCTGATCGTTCTGATAAGAAAAGAACTCCGGAATATGTTAGTAAGGGCATCAGACTCAACACGGAAACCTACAGCAAGTCTCTTGAGGATGTTGTGCTACGCTGGGTCAAGAGGGTGGCTGCTAGAAGAACCTATATCTGGCAACTTGACACATAAGCAATACACCCTCAGGTACTCTGGCTGTAGAGCGAGAGTCAGCCCAAGAAGACGCTGGAGCGACTCAATCGAAGACAGTCTCAGAGCCCACGAAATATCTCTCCTCCCAACAACTCGCCTTTCCGCTGACAGACGACTGTGTTTCCCTGCGACGCCTAAAAGAGCAAGCGGAAGGAAAAACTAAACTAAACTATTCGCACTGTTATCCTCATCTTCATTGCCATATTTACAACGTTTCGGCCGTTACACGCTCCGGCTTTCTTCAGGTCAGTAGAATTTCGAACCGAACCTTTTATTTCGTCCACCGAGGTAGATTGTTTTAGCCCCACCAGGCTACAGCAGTGGTGAACCAAAAACTTGGAGGGTTGAAGTAAAGGAAAAATAGCTGAGACATCCGGAAGAGGCATGGCACGTGGAACTAGAACAGTCTGCCCCGGTAGACAAAATAAAGGGTTCGTTTCGAAATTCCAATCACCTGAAGAAGGCCGGAGCGGACAGCAACTGAAACGTCGTGAATATGGCAATGAAAATGGGGATGAAACTTCGAATAATGTAAATAATGTAAGTAATCATTCATATATGTAGTTTTAAAATCTATTTTAATCGTGTTCCAATTTCCCATCTTCATTCGCTATTTCTGCATGTGTGTCTACGATTATTTTGTTCTATTCATCTTTTGACAGAATGTTGGCCAAAAGGGTTTCCTTCAAAAGGTAAAATGAGGTCTTCTCTATTTAATATATATATATATATATATATATATATATATATATATATATATATGTGTGTGTGTGTGTGTGTGTGTGTGTGTGTGTGTGTGTATTTCGTCTTATTATGGGTTATATTTGTCAGCTTTCATATAACATGCAACATTCACTGTTATATATCAATTGTTTTCATTATTGGTATTCATTTCTTTGGAAAATTTGGCTCCTTCCTCTGATGGCGTTTTGAGTATCGATGGTCATGACCTGCCTCACCACTTGTTTTCATGAAGCCTAATGCTACTGGATACACCGAGGTACTTGGAACAGTACTTAATCCCTGGATTGAAATACTAATCACTGGAATACTATACGTGTTTCACCAAGACTTCATACCTCCTCATAAAGCTTAAGTGGCCCGGAAATAGACAACTGGGACGCCTTCCAAACTCACCAGATCTTAACCTTCTGGAATACTACGCGTGGAGCGTTGTTGAGAGAGAGCGAGAGAGAGAGAGAGAGAGAGAGAGAGAGAGACAGACAGACAGACAGACAGACAGACAGAAAAAGAGAGAGCAATTGAGATGGATGCTAAGATCCTCCATCATACCTAGGAATTTCTGAAGGTCGCCATTGTCAAGACAATGTCTGAATAGAACAAATATCCTTTGATTAAGACTTGCCAACGTTTTCAGTTACGCGTCGAAGCATTTATTATTGCTGAAGGTTGATATATGGAACAAATCTAGGCAGTACATTGTTCTTAATGATAATACAGCTGTGATTTATTGAGATGGGCTTGTTTTTCAAAAGACATGAATTCATCCTCATATATTCTAGTCAGTCTGTACTATAAATGTGTCAACAAATTTCCAGATCCTTAACCTGCTTACAATATGTTTCCGTGCCAAAATTGTGCGCAAGAAAAGAGATTGGAAAAATATTCCCTTTGGCCAACACACTATGAATTCGGTAATGAATTTGTATCCTAGATTTCTTGGGGTTCTTTTAGAATCGGATGAAATGATGTAAACTGAATACTTTCAATTATTTTAACGCCCAATGCTTTCAGCTGAATGCAATATAATAGAATACGCTCTGCACTCAGGAAGTTTCTTTTGTATTATCTTAATCACAAGCACAGTTGCCCGTGACGAATGCGTAATTTCTTAAGAAATTATTTCTTAGACCGATGAATGTAACGACTAGGTAGATAATAATTTTAGGGATTTATTATGATTGGCAAATAGTAAATGGGGAAAAATAATATCATACTTTCGCTTTCCGGTTTAGAGGGTAACAAAATTGCTTCACCTTCAACTTAATAAAAAAATGAAACTGAATGAAAACACAAAAATATCCGAATGGCCTAGTGATTGAAGCGATGGTCAAAGAATAGAAAGATCGAGAAAAAATAAAAAAAAAACCAAAACAACCTACTGAAAATCCATATGTACAAGTATATATAAACAAATATTCTGATATCTGTCTGGTCCGGTGTATATACATAAAAACATGAAAAAAAGTACTTACAAATATATACATAAAAAAAACTCTACTTTCAGTGGACTGATTAAAAAGCCATCAGGCACTAAAAGGTTCTAATATAAATCTATATATGATAAAATAAAGAACAAATAGGAAACGCTTTATCAGAGAGTGAGATATGGATAAAAAGAAAAGAAAATACGATATATTTCTTTTGTGTTTTCTTATTTTTATTGATCAATCAGATTTCATGTGCATTGAACACTTTAAAGCAACGTTGACATAATTTGTAGCGTTCCAAATTAAATTTTGAATTGCGAATTTCTTTCTTCTTTCCATCCATATCCCCCTCTCTGAAGAAGCTTTAATAAAAGTGAAACATCTAAGAGTAATAGACGTTTCGCAATTGTTCTTTATCTTAAGATACCGTCGGATTACGATCCATATTTGAACTATATTTGATCTCATCTCATATATATATATATATATATATATATATATATATATATATATATATATATATATATGCGCCCACTTATCCTCAGGTCACCCAACGCATTTTTTCTTCGACAAAGTTTTGTCTTTCCTTTTATCATTCTAAACTGAAGAAGCCAGGGAGAGCAGGCACTCTCTGCGAAACGCGTCGTTTATTGGTTTTCCACTTTGTCTTATCTCTTATACATCGGACAGACACACAAATACACAGACATATACAAATACAGACATATATATATATATATATATATATATATATGTGTGTGTGTGTGTGTGTGTGTGTGTGTGTGTGTGTGTGTGTGTGAAAAGTGTATATAAATATGAATAAATATATATCTGTATAATTATTTATATATTATATGCGCGGTACTTATTAGAAAGCGCTCAATATCAGAGATAGAGCTAACTCACATCTATCAACCAAATATATATATATATATATATATATATATATATATATATATATGTATGTATGTATTTAAAGGTTTAAAAGTTTTTAATCCAACATGTTTTTATAAGTTCAAACAGTATTATAATGAATATCCATATTTGAAATAGACGCCCTATTCAAAGTAAAAATAAAAATAGGGCGTCTATTTCAAATACGATTTACACTGTAATAACGTTTGAAGTAATATATATGTATGTGTTTGTGTGTGTGTGCATTTTTTGAGTATGTATGCCTATCTTTCTCTATGTATGTATATAATTCATTGTTATAGCGCATTTCATAGCGCTTATAGTATAAATAAGTATTCGGCAACTTAATGTGACGCCTGTATTAATTAGTCTCAAGACTGACTCCAAACGTCTGATATTTACTCAATCTTCCTCACAAGGCAGGATGTGACACAAGGCCGGTTTTTACGTCGGGTGATTCCGAGCTTGTAAGCATTGCTTTGTTTGTGTTCCGCCCTACCCGAAGACAGAGAGTTCGACAAGACAGCGAACAGCTTGACTTCAAACGGCTGGTATTTACGCAAACCTCCCAAACAAGGCAGGATGTAGCCTAAGACTGTGTGGGGCGATTCTGAGCCCGTAGGCTCGGGCAAAAATTCCCCTTTAGACTCAGCATAAACAAGATCGGGTTTGTCTACCTCCCAAGACTAGCCTCGTCAGAGTTTCTCTCTGCCTTTGGGTAGAGAGTTTGAAAAGCTGATCGTGACCCTTGGCAGCGAACTGCCTGACTCGAAACGGCTTCTGGTATTTGCCAAATGTTCCCCACATTGCAGGATTTGACACAAGGTTGGTTTTTATGTGGGGTGATTCCTAGGCCGTAGGCTCGGGTAAAAATTCCGCGCAGACCCCATATACACGGGGTCGGGTTTGTCTACTTCTCCAGACGAGACTCTGCCCGTAAGCATAGCCTCGTCTGGGTTCCTGTCGCGAGCCTGACAGGGAACTGTCTGACGCTTCTCTGACAGTAGATCTTTATTATAGTTATGGATTAGTTCATATAGTCACTGGGAATGTAATATTTACTCCACAACATCTCACATTTTGATATTAATTTTTTTTAGTATTAGAATCTTCCACTCCTCTTTCTGGAGATTTCGCCAATGTAGCTTTCTTTGTAGCGTTTCCATCTCAGATCCACTTCCAGTTCGCCAGTACGATCTCTTTTTTCTGGAACGTATCTTTTTAAGTTCCAGAAATATTGTGGTGCTGGCACATGGAAAACGTTTTATAGCATTTTCATCGGTTCTTTTAATGTTTCCGATCTTTCATCGATTAACCTTTTTCAGTAGATTATAGTACCTTTTATGTTTAAATCTTTTTCCCTTTTACCATGTAAATCAACTTCCTGATTCTTGTTGATTTTATACCGTCTTCCCACGTTTCTTTGCCATCCTTATTTGCTCTAAAGAGCACTTTATCACCGACATTGAAACTTGATGTCATTTTTGTTATTCGTTATTGTTTTGTTTTTTTACATTGTAATAACTTGTCGAACACCGATTTTACTTTTCTAGCAAACATTAATTCCACCGGCGACATGCCCAATGGTATATTGGAGTTATGTGTTATATGGCAAACTCTCAGAAAATTTTGAAGTGCTTCTTCATTTACTTTCTCAAGACTTGCTTTCTTCAACGCTCTTTTTGAACGTTCCCACACATCGTTGGAACTTGGGTGATACGGCGAGGTCGTAATTTGCTCAATAGAGAACATTTTACAAAAGTTTTCGAATTCTTTATCCGGGAATTTCGCTCCGTTATCAGATATGCCATATCTCGCAAAAAGTTTATGCAAGAAATTTACTCTCACTGAAGATGTTGGATTTTTGCACTTATAAATTTCCAGCCATTTAGTAAAACTATCAACTACCCCAAGGTAATATGATTCATTGATCAAATATGCAACATCTATATGAAGTCTTGGCGACGGCGTGTCTATCTTTGGCCAGGCTTCTATCTTTGTGATAAGTATTTTTTTTCTGCCAGAGCACATCTACATTCTTTAAATATATTGGTCCATTCCGGTCCAATATACGAAACTTCTCCTCAGAGATGTAATTCTTGAAATACCAGGATGGACGCTATAAATTAATATCCTTTAATATTCGCTTCTGTAACAAACTAGGTATTACAACACTTTGTCGTAACTACACCGTTGCATAGCGAGTAAGCGTTTAAGTCTAGATTTCGTTCTTTGTTACTTTCTTTCAATTGCATTTTTATTTTCGCAATAAAGACGTCATTTTCAGCTTTTTCTTTTATTTCTTCCAGGGTCACTGGTAACTCTCCTACTACGTTGCACAAAATGTTTTTATTTCCATTTAGCTTTTTAGTGCTGCAATGACCGTGTCCTCAAATGATTCCCAATTTTTAGGCATTAATCTCTATAAACCATCCGCATGTCCTAATACTTTAGACGATTGGTACGCCGTCGTAAAATCATGGTTTAATAAGATGGCACCCCGGCGTTATAATCTATTAGCTGTATGCGTATGTATTCCGTTCTTTGAATGATATATAGTTAATAGCTCTCTGTTGTCTGTTTGCAATATAAAATATCTTCCATTAATACATTTTAAAAAATTGCTCTTAGCAAATATAATTCCTAGAGTTCCTTTTTCTATCTGGCTGTAATTTTTTTCTTCTGGTTTAAGCGAGCATGAAGCATAAGCGAAGGCTTTCATTTTACCGTCGTATTTGTGTAAAATCACCGCTCAAATACCGTACTCACTAGCATCTGACGCCACTACAATTTCTGCTTTTGGGTCGTAGTGTGTTAATGATAAATCTGATGTAAGTCATTTCTTTTATTTCATCAAACTCTTTTTGAGTAGTTATCATGCCAGTTCCAATTTACTCCTTTTTTTTCAGTAGATCGTTTAGTGGAGCTCTCAAATTATGTATATTATGTACGTATATCTGATATTAATTAGCCAGTCCTAGAAAAGCGTGTAACGTGGTGGAGGCAGAATTTTAATTGTACCTGCCCTCAACGACCATTTTTTTCAATAATTTGACCAAGGTAAAACAAATTCAGTACACTCTTAGTTTTTCCAAATTTGTTTTCACATCCCCAACATGTTCACTGCGAAATTGAAATTCACAAGCATAATATCCATAGCTTGTTGAAAATTAGCTGGAGCCACCTTTGTACCAAAAGGAAGTCGGTTAATCTTATATAATCTTCAGTGCGTGTTTGTAGTCGTTAATTCTGAATATTCATTTTCAATCTAAATTTGTAAATATGCTTCAGAGATCCAGTTTTGAAAAATATTCTTCCACCGTTTAACTTTAAAAAAAAATTCTTCTGTAATGCGTAGTTATGTGTTTCCAAACAACTGTTCAATCCTGTCGAGAAATCCACGCGAATATGAATTTTATTATTTTTCTTCATTACATACATCACTGGGGCAGTGTCTTTTGAATGGCTATTTTTTTCTGTTACAGCAATTCAATTCTTCCGATTCTGTTCAACTTTTTGTACTCTCAGTTTCTGCTTAAATACTGGCGTCAAACCTTTTCTACTTAAAAACCCGCCTTGAATTTTGAACACCGACCCAGTTCATTTGACAGAACATCTAGAAAACCTTTTTTAATTCTTCCTTAAGATTTTCGTTTTGACTTAAATTGCTCGCTTGTCCACTTACGTTTTTACAATAAACGTTTATCGGCAAATCACAAAGTTCAAATACTTCCATCCAATCAGTGTCGAATAAATTCTTAGCATTTTATAATACATTAGCTTTAGTTTTAACATACTTATTATGAAATGAGACATTACATGTCATTTCTCAAAACAAAATTCTCACCAGTAACTATAATCACGACTTTGGAAGCCCTTTTTTAATTATGATTTTCCAGTTTCCTTCCACGTGGTTTCACTGATTACTGAAGTATCACTACCAGTGTGCAGTAGCATTTTTACACCGACGTAATTTATTTTCTCATTAAAAAATTTCCTTTTTTTTTCTGTGGTCATCTTTTCCGTCTCAATTCTGTGTACAAAATTCTTCCTGTAAGAATATTTTCTTGGTTTGGTTTTGCGGTGTGACTTTATATCTCCTCTTTTACCACACGTGTAACATTGTGTAATTTAAAAAGAACAGTCATTTCCAAGATGTAATTTACCACATCTGAAAAAAGATTTCCTTTTTGTAAATTTGTTCTTTGCTTGTACCAGTGAACATTCTTTTTCCTGAATTTTTTCATCATCGTGTTTCAGATTTAGAATTGTTTGGCAGTCGTCCACTATTTCTTGCAGTGTTATATTACTGTTTTGTTAAATTTTCTTTAACATTTTCGCTCGCATTTCAGCATCTTTTTAACTGTTAAACCTTGAATCAAAATTAACCCTTTGAACAGATCTGGCGTCATTTCCTTTATTCTAAACTTTTCATATTTTTTGTTGACGATACCAGCATATATGACAAAATCTTCGTCTTCTTTTTTTAGTTAGATTCATGCACATCCAAAGAGCATAAACCGAGCGCTGTTGTCATTAAATACTTCTGTCAGAATATATAGCGTGTTTTCAAACCCGATCTCACCTATTTTTCCGTAATATGTAGTGGCAGTATTTTTCATACTCTATTGGAACTATTTTCATTAAAAAAAAATTTCGTTTTTCTCTCATATTCCCAGCGGCTGTATTAGTGACTGAATATTTGTTCATATCTACGAAAATACGCATAAACAATCAGTCCCTTATCAGGATTGTATACAAATTCTGATATGATGTTTTGGACAGCATCTGGCGTATGAGTTGTTGACAAAGCTTTTGTTTTCTTCAACAACTCCTGTTGCTTGTTTTGTAGTTCTAGCAACTGTTGATGTTATTGTTCTTGCTGTTTCTGTTATTGTTATTGAATTTCGACTATCGAAGCCAAAATTTGCTCCGTATTCGCAAGAATATGTTTTTTTTCCTACACCTGAGAGAAAAAGAAATCTTCTACATAACAAGAAAAAAAAACAACTTGATTAAAATTCTTCTCGTCACGCTTATCCTTGTTCCCAAAGCAACAAGTATATTTTTCCCCTACTTGTTTACCCAGTATGAGTTTCCAAATCCTTGTAACTCCAATTACAACTCGTATGACTTCCTGATACTGTTACTGTTATCTGTTGGAAGCATTCCGAATCCTCGTCACAACGGTTATAAATCGCCTGAGTTTCGAATCCCTCGACGCCACTATTATAACGCGCTTCGTAGTGCTTATGATATAAGAAATGTTTCGGCAACTTGCAGTGACGCTTGTATTAATTACTCTGAGGTCTGACTCCAAACGGCATCCTTTTCTCCCTCTGACCATGGAGCTCTTTATTATATTCATGGATTAGTTCATGTAGTCATCAGGGATGTACTATTAGGTTGTCCCAAAAGTTTGTAAACACTTGCAAAAAATTGTAATTTTACTCGCCAAGTAATAACAAAAACAACAAAACTTATTTCGCAAAATAAAGACCATCATTTTCCAAGACTTTCTGCCATCGATCTGCAAGCTTTCGGATCTAGTGAAAGTACCATTCAACAGGCTTCGAATCAAAGAATTCTTGACACGCTTCCTCGACTTCATCAAACGAGTCGAATCGGCGGCCCTTCAGAAAGTGTTGCATTGAGCGGAAAAGGCCGTAATCTGATGGAACACAGTCAGAACTGTAGGCTGGATGTGGCAGAACCTCAACGCCGTCCAGCTCTTCAAACTTGTCTTTGGTCTTCCTGGCGGTGTGTGGCTTGGCATTGTCCTGCTGCATCAAAGCGCGCTTTCGGTTGATCAGAGCCGGGTACTTTTGCTTCAACTTTTGGTAGACCCGCTCCAGTTGCTGACAGTAAAGTTCGGCACTGATGGCACGGCCATTCGGAACCAACTCAAAATGCACGATTCCTTCAAAGTTCCACCAAACGCACAACATGACTTTCTTGCCGAATCGATCTTGTTTTGGAACCGACGGTGTCTCTTGCCCTTTCTGAACCCATCGCTTGTCTCGATGGTGCTGGACCAGATAGACCCATTTCTCGTCCGATGTCACAATGCGCTTCCAAAAACACTCGTCCAATGGATTGCTGAGCAATTGACGGCAAATTTCAACTCGTCTGTTGGCTTGTGCTTCGTTGAGTTCGTGCGGATCTTGGCGCGGCTTTTTGTGAACAAAATCAAGTTGCTTCAAGTGTCGGTGAATTATCGATTTGCCAACTCCAAGCTCATCAGCCAATTCTCGAATGCTCGATGAAGGCGAAATGTCCAACCCGGTTTGCAAGTCTCCATCATCCAACTTTAACGACCGTCCCGAACGAGGCTTATCTTCAAGACTCATGTCGCCAGAATCGAAACGCTTATACCACGTTGAGATCGCGCATATGCAATTGTTCCTTCACCTTCGGCAGCACAAATCTCTTCTGCAGCTTTTCTTGTTGAAAGACCTCGCTTCCAGCAGTAACGAATCAAAACTCGCAGTTCAATTTTATCAATTGCCATCTGGAATACAAAGATGAAGATCACTATAACAATATAAACGCAAAAAACAATTAAATAATTTTTTTTCAAAATTATCAAAATTAACAATAAAGTAAAAAAACAATTAAAAATTGCATAAAAATTCAATTTTGCGCAAGTGTTTACAAACATTTGGAACAACCTAATATTAACCCACAAAATTTGTGAAGGTACTCATAAAATGAGTTGTGCTTATATCAAACCTGTCACTTGGAAAGGGGAAATCCAATAATTTACATGTAGTGAATGTGGCGGATTATATATCCCCAGTGAAGGCCCCGTTGTGCAAAAGAAGTGTCACATTCTTAGACCCTTGAAAAATACGTTGGAAATAACTTAACATACCTGGTGTGTCAGAAAAACTGCAGGAACTTCTCCGGTTTCACCTGTCACGTAAAAACCCACGAGAAATTTGAACAGAATTTGCAAAACAGACCACAGCCTGTATAGAACAAATTATCTTTTCAATAATCTATGTAATTCACTTGCTGGCTTCAAGAGTCATTGTCGTACTCACGAGTACTAACAAGATGGATCAATCTTGTCAGCGATGGTCATACTCATTGAACGAGTCCACAGCCATCATATGCATATAACAATATGTAAAATGTCTTTAAAACCTTCAAATAGATGTAAATTCCAGTTCCTTACACGCACATATGGTAATGACTTTATAACTCATACTTAGTACTGTTAGGGTAACGTAAATATTATTTATTGTCATTTAAATTGTTGTTGTTTGTTTAACGGCATATGAACTCCTTCTGGGTCATTTAATGTGGAAATTTAATTTTCTAGAGAGTTGTGAAGTAATAAAAATATGATATATTATTCTGCTTTCACAATTGAATACATGGTAGATGATACTCAGCTTTTGTGCATATACATGTCTGTGTGGATATAATTACTAGAGACAGTGATATGTGTGTTTTATGGAGTAGTTTTGTTGAAGTTATATTTTGGAATAATGTTTGATTTATTTAAGAAATTGTAGAATATTATATGGCTGAATGTCATGAAAGAGTTCTTTCATGTTTGTTGTTTGATAAGTTGATTTTTCTTTAGCGACATATCAGTATCGGGGGGTCATTAAATGTCAAAACGTAAAAAAAAAAGTTGGACAATTTTATGGCGTCAATCATATATATTTTGAACGCAACTGTATGCCTTCAGCTATAGATAAAATGTATTGAAGGTCATGTTGCTTCAAAAATGTATTACAAAAATTCCCCTCATATAATCATAATTAATATAGCATTTAACGTTACTTTCACGAGAGACAGAACTTTTGAAAATCCTAAAGATTGTAATGAACAATTCATCACCATTATAAGTACGTGAAGATTGTATTTAACATGAAACTCAGAGTTGTACTATCGATGTAAGTTAATACGTATATATATATATATATATATATATATATATATATATATATGTTGTGGTAGGATCCACCTAATTTGCATAGTGGCGGACCGACCATATAAATATGGTTGGTACCGGGAAGATGGAAGAGGAATCAAGAGATTCAATCCAGAGACACTGCCCGACTGCGACTAAGTCAACACATTCCAGGAACGGTCTTCCCAGGAATATACAAAAGACTATATGTAAATATTGTGTACACTTTCTTGTTTCAATACATTTTGTTCTAAGTACATTTTGTGTTGTATTATTATTCCATGCATTAGTCAAGTTTCAACAATATATATATAAAGAAAGAACGGTAAGATATATAATCCGGTGTTCTTATAGATATTTTTATTTTTACAAAATAGTGCTCAATATAAATTTACAGAGCATTAATATTATAAATTAACTGATTTAAAATATGAAAAAATGGAAGGTCCGAATTTAATTTTGTAATTAAATTAAAGACATTAGTTCCATTTCATCCTTAAGCGAATTTTGGAGTAACTTATAAAATTACTGGGTTTTAAAGACAGCAAAAATCATAATTCACGTTTCCAAGGTTACAGATAAATTGACTTCCACTAGACAAGGGGTGTCTGCGTGTTCATTATGGCTGCATTTTGATGTATTAGTTATTAGTTACGTTTTGGTAGGGGGTAGGGATGTATTCTTCAAGAAAATCTGACATCCGTTAAATGCATGTCGTCTGGATTTTTTTAAATTTTATTGTTAACGGCATTTTTTTTTTAAATATATATATATATATATATATATATATATATATATATATATATATATATATATATATATATATATATATGTGTGTCTGTGTTTGTATATATATATATATATATATATATATATATATATATGTATGTATCCTTGTGTGTATGTGGTTAGGTTTAAATCAATTAACTATCGCATTTGCCACGAAAATGGAAGGAACAAATGAGAATCAAAGGAATATTTTCTTGTCACAGAGTAAACGATAGGGAAAATTAATGTCTATCTACAAATAATACCATCATTTGCAATATTTCAGTTTTAGCATTGTCCACTAGAACTTTCTTATTCCTAAATGAAATTCTATAAATCCTAAAGTATTTTGTATATCCTTTTGTAAATTGAATTCTTAATCCAGCCCAAAACTAATAAACTATAGAGGTGTGATATGAATGGACATTTCGGCCCAGTTCACTGGTTACACTCTCTCAAAGCATTGGGTTTTATTTTTCTAAAGTTCACTTAATACAACATGCAAGATCCAAGGGTGGGAGACTAAATTAGTTATTTCATATGAATGGAAGAGGCGGGGGTAGGCTGTGAAGGTTCTGAGGATAAGGGGATCGATAAAGTGATTACATTTGTGGAACCAAATCCTCTGACAATATTTGAATAATGGGTAGAAAGCTGTGTCCTGCTGAAAGATTATTTCATGCAAAAACACTTCTCACAAGTTTGGAAAACACACACAAAATAGTTCCAACATGTTTAATTCTTTTCAACTATAATGTTTCAATCATTTGACAGTTATTTATATACGCTATTTCTCCCCCCTTTCTGTCTCTTCCTCCTGTCTGTCTGTCTTTCCCTCTCTCCCTCTCCTTCTATATATATATATATATATATATGTGTGTGTGTGTGTGTGTGTGTATGTGCGTGTTCTTTTATCAATAATATGAAAAATTCAGGATATTTATCGAAAACAGTCTTAAAGTTTCGCGATGTCTCTTTCGTCAGCGACAAGAAGGAAATATCATCGATATATATATACATATATATATATATATATATATATATATATATATATATATATGACTGTTGTGACCAAGTAAATGGTTAAAGAAATAACAAAAAGTGTTACAGATATATCATATATTAAACAGTAAGTAAAGATATATCATATATTAAACAGTAAGTCGTGTAATACTCTTCTGAAGAAGAGTATTACACGACTAGTGAGTGTGTGTCGGTTGACCCAACGTCCAGTTTATTCAACTGTTAATATTTAACAGCCCCACCACCCATGAAGGATATATATGTGGCACAAGGCCGAGTTTACCGTGGATTCTCCGAGCTCGTAGGCTCGGCCAAAAATATTTCCTTAGAACTCGCATAAACGGGTTCAGGCTCTATGTAACTCCCCGGGCGAAACTTTTCCCTTCGGCAAAGCCTCGTCCGGGTTCCTCTCTGCTCGAGGCAGAGAGTTCGACAGATGAACAATCTATTCGACTGTTATATTTAACAGCCCCCCCCACGCGGGATGTATATGGCACAAGGCCTAGTTTAACGTTGGTTTTCCGAACCCGTAAGCTCGGACAAAAATATTCCCTTAGAACCCGCCTAAACGGGTTCAGGGACAGTCTACCTCCGCGGACGAAACTTTGCCCTGCGGCAAAGCTTCGTCCGATTTCCTCTCCGCTGAAGGCAGGGAGTTCGACAGATGAACAATCTCTTCGACTGTTCCCCCAAGGCCTTCTCTCCTACTAATCTTATAGTAGGCAGAAGAGTCCAATGCAGACTCTTTAGAGGGAGAACACCACAACAATGACAAAGTAGAAAAAGGTTTTTGGGTGAGGTGTTTCGGACTAAAGGACAAAACATGTCATACGAAAACTTTTTTAACTTTGTCATGCATCCTTCCCCAAAATTGTTCTTAATATATATATATATATATATATATATATATATATATATAATCGTGTATTTGGACAGTTAATCTCTCTTTTATATAAGTTTTATTACAGACGACTGACAAGGTAATGAGAAACATTTTCTTTTATTCACTTTTCTTTGCATTCGTACAAGTGTTTTCCTCTCTGGACAGAAAGTAATTATTATAAATAAATAAATATTAAAAAAATTAAATTTCAGACAGACTGGGTTGTATATTACTATTTTTTGTGTTATTATTTAAATTAGGTTCGACTAGTTTCGGCCAGTTTGGCTATCATAAAGAGAAACAAATCACTGCTTGTTAGTAGTAGTGAACTACAGATTGGATGCCACTCTCTGAAGAAAGTGATTTTTTTGGGGGGGGAGGTCGGTCCTTTTATAGGTTAAACGGCCTCTTTTAAGATTGTTTTTTTTTTTAAATAGAGGCTGGACAATTCATGAATTTCAGAATTGCCTCTTTAGTCATTCCGAAAGTTTTATTGGTGACTGGAAATGTGATGTGCGTGTTAATTGTATGTTATCTTTTAGTTTTTTGGGTGACGTGATATATATATATATATATATATATACTGTAATCCCAGCATAATACATATCTATGCCAACATTACGATAACCACAGATCTTTTTTTTAATTTAAATTACGTAACGCCCAGTCTATATTCAGCACCTGAAGATTGTGTTGTGCATAAAGCTCCGAGTCGTGCGGTCGGTGAGGATAATATATATATATATATATATATATATATATATATATATATATGCCCACACACGCACACGCACATATATATATATATATTCCAGAAAAAAAATATATATGGAATATATATATATTCCAGAAAAAACACACACACACACACACACTCTCTCTCTCTCTCACACACATATATATATATATATACAAACACGCACACACACAGACATATATCTACACACGCACACACACACAGACACACGCGCACACACACACACACACACACACACACATATATATATATATATATATATATATATATATATATATAAACCAATAGTAAGCAATAAACATACTTATATGCTTGCCTTTGATTGATAAAGGTATTACTGAATTATTTTTTCGAGAGAGAAACCTATAAAAATTTACCCTTTTATTTGTGGGAATTTTGCCCCAGGCTTTATGATACAAATGATTAAATTAAGGCCAAATTAATCAGAAATCTGTTTGGTTGAATCATTCCTTATTTCTTTTTCTTTTTCTTTTTTTTTTCTTTTTTGTAAAGCATTATATGTTTGGATCACAGGTATCTAAAAGGATAGCTTGCCTGTCTGTGGTTATTTTGAGAAAAGACCTATCTGACGTATTTGGCGTCTTTGCTTGCAAAAATTATCGCTCCAGGCCGCTTAGTTGAAGAAAGAACATTTTCTGTAGAAACAAAATACAATAGTAATCACAATATCTATCTATCTATCTATCTATCTATCTATCTATCTATCTATCTATACAATTATCTTTATTAGATCTATCTATCTCATTGTTATCATATCATATCTATCTATCTATCTATCTATCTATCTATCTTATTCTTTTCATATCTATCTATGTACCTATCTCATTGTTATCATATCTATCTATCTATCTATCTATCTATATATCTATCTATCTATTTTATTCTTTTCATATCTATCTATGTACCTATCTCATTGCTATCATATCTATCTATCTATCTATCTATCTATCTATCTATCTATCTATCTATCTATCTCATTCTTTTCATATTTTTTTCGTCATCTGTAAACTGCCATAATATCTTGGGAAAGGTAGCGGAGTGGTTTTCTATTGCTGTCAGCGTTTTTTTTTTCTCTTAGTTTTCAAACCAAGGCGAAGGCGGCCAGTTTACCCCGCGTTTTAACCCAAAGCTGAGATAAGAAGAGATAAATTCTTGCCTTTCCCAAGTGTTATAGGACGAAATTAGTGCAGTAGAAAAAGCCAGATTGCATCATCAAATTGTATTTTCATTGTTGCATTTTCAACCAACCGTTCAACAGAACTTTTCCCGGTATTTATCGAACTCTTTTAAAACTAAATCTTTTATTTAAACTTTTGATGGTCCCAACAAAACAAGAGTTCGATATTGACTACTTTGGAGAAACTTGATTCATTTCTGTAAACGCTCAACGTGATGATTTTTACGAGTTAGTTCCTGTACTCTTTTGTACTAAATGCAAATCGATTTCATTAGATTTACTTACGCACAAATACCCTTGGTAAAGGTATGAATCCCAGCTGTGGGCCGAATTGCAGGACAGACTGCTTTCTTTAACTTTCTTTGGTAACCAGTCTACCGCAGAAAGAAATGGCAACCAGCCGCAGGAAAAAAACAAAAAACTGCCTAGAGTAGTCATGACGCTGGAAATTTTTTCAGCTTATAAAATAACTGTACCGGTTCAAATAAACGTTCCGTCAGGTATTTTTATCTGATTAATACATGTAACACAAAATCATTTAGTCATGCCTGCATCTGTTTTTGATAAATGAATACGATTAAAATTTGATAAAATGTTTTTCTTTCTGTCTTTATTAATTTATATAAAAATGTAGTGAATGAAGTGCCTTTGCAGAATTTACATGGTTATAGAAAATACTTTATCATACCATATAATTTATATAACTTTTGTCACAATAAATAACGTAGCGGAATCATGCTTTGAATTTGAACAAATACTAATATGCTCCTATTTTTATTTTACATCATTTTGCGTCTCTGTTTTTTTTTTGTTTTTTTTTGCATATAGATTTTAATTACATAATTTCATAATCTTAATATTTATTCTATTAAAGATTTTCCTTTTCAAAAATATTTCTAATATATTCAAGTGTATCCAGTAAACCATGAGATTCATAAGGCACCGGATGTAATTGCAGTTATAGTAGCAGTGATGCGTCTAGATTAAGATAGCCTGACGGATCTAATTCTTATTCGGACTATTTCACTCAACACCGTAAGCTTCTACAAAGCTTATTCTTTTATTAATATATATATATATATATATATATATATATATATATATATATATATATATATATATATATATATATATAATTAGAATCCGCATTTTAGATAGTTCTGAATGAATTTCGTGCCATTCACCATATTTATATGAAAGTTTCGATCTGATATGACTATTTAACAACTTATTCTTATGTCATTCAACTATTTAAAGAAGGCCGAAGGGTACAACGGCCGAAACATTGTGATAAATATGGCAACATAGATGAGGACAATAGTCCGAATAATGTAAATAGTGAACTTATTTTTAGGTTAATGTTTTGACTTTGTAGCAGCTTGCGGTGTTGAGTAAAACTATCCTTAGAAAAGCCTATGTTCAGTTTCCTTATCGCCTATTCTGGATTTGTTGTAAGTGACCTATACACCGACGTAATTGAAGTGTTTAGTATAGATATATAAACGGAAAGACAAACAGATAGATAGATAGATAGATAGATAGATAGATAGATAGATAGATAGATAGATAGATAGATGTAAACAGACTGAGATAGATATACAAAGACTGAGATAGATATAGGCATCTGTAATTAAAACGGTTCTCTCAGGCCTTAAGATTATCGACTGATGATGCGAAAATAATCCTGTCTGTGTGAGATAATATTTCAGAGATGTGAAAGAATTGTCAACACTTGAAAATTGTCAGCCATCTTGATTGTCGCCCTCTATACTAATGAATCCCCATCTTCAAAATTTCTTTAGTTATTCTTTAATGGAATAAAATATACTTCTTATTATTACTTCCCAGAAATATTAACTATGTCCTCCACATAACAACGTGACAAAAAGTTTTTTTTTTTCTCTCTCAATTCTTTCCTAATAAGTTTTGCAGTAGAATTTCTATTATGTCCCTATTTATAGTTCCTGGAATTGCCACTCAGAACAGACGCTTCTGGATTGCAAATACAATGCTAGAATTTAAAAATAGAAAAAAAATCTCCAGTATTTACAACTCAAACAATGTTTCCGTGTGCAATATTTCTTGATATTTTCCCTTTGTCTATGTTTCTTTCGGGAAAGAAAAAATAGTTACATAGATTTCAGTTAATAGGAGACAGCTAAAAATCTTGATTATATGGAGAAGACATTTATATTGAAGAGCAATGTTCTGAATGTATTAATGTACAGACGAAGACTGAATGTTAATTTAAGGGAGGGCATTTAGCGTTTGGCATTCTAAGAATAAAAACAAAAGTTACCTATACTAAATAGATGCCCCAAAATATCTTTATTTCAAAATGGAATCTATTATTTTTAATTTCTTTATTCGCTTTCATATTTTAAGTTTTATATGTATAGTAATTGACCATGTTTAAATATAATTGACAGAAATGCCCAACTCACTGAACTGACAAATTTTGCAATTAATTTTTAAAAGAGAAAGAAAAAGAAAATAACAAAATAATGTTAGGCAACCAAACAATATATGCAAAACAAAGCAACAGAATTCAGGTATAGCAACAATAATATGGCAAAAAGTTCACAAATTAAGCATAGTGATAACACACAAAAGGGGGATACAGACCAGCGATCACAGCGTTTTGGCTTCAAGACAAGAAAGAACAGAACTAAGTCGGATGAAACCGGGAAATGGTCTAACCTGATTGGTTATGAATAAAAAAAAATGCCTGCAATTCTGTGTTTTTTCTTTGCGAAGGGAGAAGTATTTTGCAGACAGTCATCTACAGATTGGAACCAGCATCATAATTCTGGATTGTCTTAGCTATCAAAAAATAGCAGTGTAGTCTGGCGATTCTAGCATTCGTAGTGCTATTGGTCGAAAAGAAGGCCAAATCTGTATTAAAAATCACGGAGAAAGCAACAGAAAATCATTTCCCTAGCTTATATATGGTGGACTCTCCTATCGTGATCAATAAATGAGTGTCAGAAGTGCCTTTTGTTTTACATTTATGCATGCTAGCAGGTGCTATTGTGGAGAAAATCAGGTAAGGGAAAGACATATCTCATTTGTGTGATACTAGCCTAGCCTTGCTGTGGGCGACAAAGCCACACTGACAGATGAAATTTGTTAAAGCAGAATTTTGATGGCGTCTCTGCTTCAGCGCTTGACGAAGTTGATCACGGGGCTTCAGTCTACTGTCTTCAAAACCCTTTAATTTAATGAAACATATCTTACGCCACTCTTTTGGATTTTATGCTTGGGATTCTCAGGTTTTCGGATCAAATTTGAGAGGCTTCAAGTTGTCTTTTAGTTTGTCTTAGTAGCGTAAGAGTTGGCGTCCAACTAAACGCTTGGAGTTTGGTAGTTGTCCATACAGCACATTTTTGGAAGCCTATGCTTATCCATTCTCACAACATGACCAGCAAACTAAGTTTTATCTTTGCTAGAAGGGTTTCAATGCTTGTGATGTTTTTACATTTCTTCAGTACAGCACTATTCTTGACCCTGTCACCCATTTTATATCACATATGGCATGAAGACAGCACACATGAAAGGCGTTAAGTTGATTGATGTGCTTGCAATACAGAATCCAAGTGTCAGCACCATAGAGAAGGTTTGAGAGAATGACTGATCTGTATATGTCGATCTTTACTCTGAGAGACACGTCTTTTGTGTTCCATAACCTGTGTTTATGATTACCAAATTCTGTGCAGGCTTTAGCTATTCTGGATTGGATTTCTCTGTCTATTTTTTCATCCGAAGAGAATGTTGATCCAAGATATGTAAACACTGCAACAGTTTCTAATACTGCACCATCAATGAATATGGACGGATTTGTGAGAGATGAATTGCCTAGTACTGGCTGGTACATTAGCTCAGTCTTCTTTATGTTTATAGTGAGTTCAAATGCTTTCGCTGTTTCAGAGAATTTATCAAGGATAGTTTGAATGTCTTCAAGACTGTGTGCTAATAGAGCGTCATCATCTGCAAAGAGAAGATCGCGTACCAGCTGCAGACCAAGTTTCGATTGTCTTTTGGAACGTTGCTGATTGTATAGACCTCCACTTGTTCTGAATTTACCATTGACTCCTTCACTTAAGTCGGAGAATGCTTTTTCAAGCATAACAGAAGAGAAAAGTGCAAAGAGAAGAGGAGCAAGAACGCAATGTTGCTTTGTACCATTGGAGACAAAAAAAGGAGCCCTTTTCAATATTATTTTTTACTTCCCGAGCTTACAAAAGCTTTCATTCACTCGTGAAAGGAGATAATAATATGGAGCATTTTTCTCTACAACACATTATTTTGACAAACCATTCGGAAGAGCAGTCCGAGATATCGAAAGCCTTTGTGAAATATACAAAACCAACAAATAGAATTTGTTTTGTTCTTGTGCTTTTTTTCTGACGGCAACAAAAGATCATAACCACGGTTCCTCTATCGGATCAAAAACCACATTGGGTCTCTGGTAATGCTAATTCTTATATATATATATATATATATATATGTGTGTGTGTGTGTGTGTCTAATTCCGATCCCGGTATGTATATATATATATATATATAATGCAAATTTATATATATATATATATATATATATATATATATATATATATATATATATATATATATATATATATATATATATATATATAATTCCGAACCTGATATATATATATTTTCAAATACCTGACACGGTATCGAATTAAGGTGGCTGGTAGGTCCATATGTTCTTCCAGCACGTATTCCAGACCTGATAGAGAATGTACTCCTGCTCGTATGTGTTTTACGTATGATGGGACGCCAGTAAATTTTCGTCATATTGTTCGCGATGCACTAGATGATATCTAACCTTAAAGATGGATAGGTAAGGGAGGACCGGTTTCATTGATTGCACATAGCCCCGACCTCAATTCTTTCAATTTGTATCTGTTGGCCACCTAAAACTATTGGTTTATGCAGCAGACATTAATAATTCAAGGTGTTATGGTGGCCGTGTGGGAATATTTGAAAAGGTCCGCCATAACGGGTATATATATATATATATATATATATATATATATATATATAGATAGATAGATAGATAGATAGATAGATATAGATATATAGATACATGGCACCTCGTCTCGCTAGAACAATTACGACTAAGTACGGTTCTCAGCGCCCCTTACTTTAGGCCTTGCGTCACATCTAAGCTTGGAAAATCACTACACACACGCACACACACACACACACACACACACACACATATATATATATATATATATATATATATATATAATTTAAACTTTATTGTCATTCTCTTCGTGCTTGATAGTTGAAATATATATCACAAATATCATCAATCATATTGCCAATATTATCATTATTGTGGATTTTCATTCCTCAAATTTTATCAACCGGCCTTTGAAATGTACATACTATAAGAAGCACACGTGAACCAATCTTTCGTTTTAATCATATATATATATATATATATATATATATATATATATATAATCATAGATATACAAACAAAAATATATATATATATGTTGTGTCTATGTGTATGTGTGTACACACACACTTACACAAACACATACATATAAACGCTCAGTTTTTTATATATATATATATATATATATATATATATATATATATATATATATATATACGGTCAATGTTGTACATCAAGTCAATCCTTTCTGGCTTATATACAAAATGATTACTGGAAAAATCTCGTTTTCAGCTGCTCGTGACTGTCGGACGCTGTGCCTTCAGCCTGAGTTTATTTTTCCAATAAATTTACACGAAATTTCGTCTGGCAGTGTCATATCATTATGGAGCAGAAGCGTAAACAGATTAGTGCAAATATTGAATTTTTCGAACAAGAAGACTACCAAATTTTCCTTTTAAGTAACATTTGAGTAGATATAAATTCACTTCATAAATTCCTAAATTGCAGTATAATAATATTGAAATCCCCAAAACGCTAAACTTAATAAATGATAATTTTAATTATTTATGAATATTTCATTTAGGGAATAACTTTCATCTGCATAATTTAATGTGCTTAAAATTTAGTAATATATATATGGATGTATACAGTATATGTATGGAGGGGGAATATACGCACGCATATATACACGCATGCTGACAGAAACACACGAAAATGGAAACAGATCTAAGGACACACAGGGGTCATTAGAACATTAAAAGATAAAATGCCGATAAGTAATTCATCATTTCTCTTGGACCAACCTTAATTGTTTTATGAGCCTTCACTCAGAACTCTTCACTGCCAGTTCAAGAAAGACATTCGGATTACTAACACAAAAACAGAGAATGTCTCATATCGAGAATATTTAACATTGAAAAACATAAGAAAAAAAACTAATTATTTTTAATAATATGTGGAAATCTCCGATTTTACTGAAGACGGTCGCGAGACCAGAAACACGTGTAGTAAAATTATGGGAAATAAAGCATAATATTTTTTTTTTTAATCCACATTACAACCAAAAACGTTTGCGGCATCTCTCTTCTTTTTAATATACACATTTTTCTCTCGTTGGAAACACTATAACCTCTTTTTTTATATATATATATATATATATATATATATATATATATATATATATATATACACTGCGTGACAAATTATTATCGAGATAACTTTTTTAATAATATTTCAAAAAACGTCCAATCAATTCACACAAAATTTTCACACAGTCTTCGCTTCATGATGCTCCAAAGGTTTTCGATTGGGTTCAAATCCGGAGAATTTGCTGGTCACTTCATTTTTCGAGGTCCATCTAAGCCTAACTGTTTCAAATATTCAGTCGTCTTGTAAGCAGCGTGTGAGGGAGCATTATGTTGCATAAAAAACAATGGCCCTTCTGAAGGCAAGTCTTTTCATCCACGGTTCAAGATGCTCCTTCATAAATGCTATGCATGCATCAGCAGTCATTTCGACGCCATCTGGTACTCTCCATGGGCTCACTAATGTTTTTCCACTAATACCACCCCAGATCATTATGCCACCACCGCCTTGTTGGCGTTTCAAACGCTGATGGCGATTCTGTCCGTTCATTACTCAGCCTTTGCTCCATTTATCTGGCCCATCAAGTTTTGCTTGAGTTTTGTCTGTGAACAAAACTTTAAAGATGTCAATCTTCATATTGTTCTCGGCCCATTTCAATCGATTTTGAATGTGATTTTTCGTCAACGGAGGCTTCGGTAGAGGTTTAACTGTTGTTGCTATTTCCCTCAGATACCGACACCGAGTACTTTTAGACACAGTAGGATCCCCAATGCGACTGAAAAGCTCTTGACTGGTAAGTCCAGGGTTCTTCGTGGCCTCTCGTTTAAGTCGTGACATGAGACGATGTGAAATAACCCTCGGCTTGCCTTTATCTGCCCTTTTGCGTACCTGTGTAGGGTCGGCGGTGAACTTTTTCACTGTTTGATGACACCTCCCTATCACTTTAGAAATTTCTAGGGTAGATTTACCTTTTGAGAGTTCTGAGGTGATAGTTTTCTTTTTAGCATTACTTAAACTGATATTACGGCCCATCTTTTCACTAAATTCTTACACTTTTCTAATAATTTGGCACGCTCAAATGACCGTGCTGATAACAAATATGGCGCCAGTTTGTTTACATTGCAAAGATCATTACGGAAAGTTTAGTGATTGCGCAGGTCACTGTTGCCAACATTGTGTGAAAATTTTCTGTGAATTGATTGGATGGTTTTGAAATATTATAAAAAAGTTATCTCGATAATAATTTGGCACGCAGTGTATATATATATATATATATATATATATATATATATATATATATATATATATATATATATATATATATATCTGTGTGTGTGTGTGTGTTTGTATACAATTTTCTATTTATATTTGCATATTCTCTATCACTAACAATGAGTACTCTTACCTATAAATATTCCATACCCTAAAAATCTCTCTCTCTCTATATATATATATATATATACACGATAGTGTGTGTGTGTGTGTGTGTAACAAAGTTTGTATTTGTGAAACGAAAAAGCGACCAGGATATTTTCGTGGCAAATAGTTTTGAAATATCAAGCAAGAGATTCTTAATAATTATAATAAAAAAAGTAAATGTTCACTTACCTTGTTTCAATTCTGAGTTTTGCGGAAGTACATCTCTTTCATTGACTTGATTATAAATCGATTTTATTTTGGGGCAATATGGTTCTTTAATTTATATCCAATTTTACATTCAAGTGTTCTGAAGAGTAAATGTAATTCTGCGGAGACAAGTGATGCGACAAGTGGTGTTTTAATTTTATTTGTTATACATGCATACACACACACACACACACACGAATGCATGTGCGCACACACACACACACACATGCTCGTACACACGGACCCACATACACACATACATACATACATACATACATACATACGTATATATATATATATATATATATATATATATATATATGCGTTTATGTATGTAAAAAATAGAATTGAATCTTCACTAATCTTGTCTCTGCACTCGAGTTTTCATACATTGAGATCCACCCTTCACGATTGGATTTATTTTAAGAAACCAGATTTCTAAAAATGAATCTCGTTTTACAATCAAGTCTACTGAAGAGTGGTAGTAATTCCGTGAAACTCCAGGGAAGATTTTATTTATTACACCCACACACACGTGCGCTGGCGTGTAAAAGGAGACGGGCATAAAAATAAACTGGAATTTAAAACTCAAATAAAACAACAAATGAAAAACAATTCGAGGCCAAGGAAAATATTATTTTGTTTAGCCCCCCCCCACACACACACTTTTAACTTATAGGTCACTTCCACAAAAACCCGAATTACATAAAATATTTAATAAAAACACAATTAAATTAAGCTACAGCTGTACTAATAATGAAGAAACTACAATAAAAAGAAAAAAAACGCCGGAAATTTCAAAACTAATGTCCTGCATAACATTGTTAATAGTGAAATATGCAATTGTAGAGATAAAAACAGATGTCCATTAGATGGAGTTTGCAAAACTGAAGCAGTAATTTACAAAACAGAGATAATAGATACAAATGACCAGAAAAAGATACATAGGATGTCCTGAAGGTAACTTTAAAAAGAGGTGTACAATCATAAGTCATCTTTTAAGAAATTCTACTAAACTAGCCAACCATGTATAGAAATTGAAGAAAACTAAAATAAAGATCCGATTGTAAATTGGAAAATTTTTAAACAGCTAATCCTTACAACAATAATAGTCAGCAAGAGAAATTAGCTATAATAACATTTCCAGATAAAAAAAACAAAACACTTTAACCCAGAGATCAAAAATTCATACTAAAAATTCGTTTTCAGTTCATTTGAAACAAGACAAAAAGAACGTATTTCATTTAATCCTCCATCGATATATTTCCAATACACTTGATTTTACCAATCAAAATTTCTCGATCCTACCCTTTCACTGTCGAAAGAGTTAAATGTACCCGTCTCTTCTACTCCAATAGCTTCATGTCTCGCACTTCCTGTCTGTGGAATTCCCTTCCTATTACTTGTTTCCCTGATAGCTATAATCGCCAACTATTAAAACGTAATGTCAATCGACATTTTCAAATGCCTTGATGTATTCCCTGTCCTTCTCTTCATCATTTCCTCTTTCACACCTCTTTACTCTCGCTCCCACACACTGTAATTCCTTACGTGTTAGTGGCACCCCGCCTTGTTTGGGGTGAACTGCTTAAAAAAAAAAAAATTAAAAAATATTTCTTAGTCGTTTGAACTACTGTTTTAAATATATTAAGCATCTGCTGATAAATTTCGACAATGTATAATCTAACTTTCCCGTCATATGCATAACGCTTAATAATCAACGCGAAGTTTAATATGGGAAAAATGACACAGAATCCGACATTTTAAAAGAGAATTAAGTGTATGGCTGACTGTACTTGAGCATAAAGTTTCGGAGAATATCGCCACTTATATAGTCCTAATGTGTAGTCTTTACAATTCTAAATTATAAACTTTGACAACCACAGTGGGTACAATAAACAATGTTGAAATTTGATGAAAATCACTGGGCTTTGCATCTAATATAACATTCTGGAGCCTCTTTGAGACACATCATATATCAGATGACTTACACCGTATGTCTCGTATACCACTAATAACATAAAAGACCAATGTTACAGCATCATACCTACCTAATAAATGCAACAAAATGTCTACAAGCTAATTCCTTCACATACTACAATGTATAAAAACTAGAAACAGTCTAGTAGATTCGCTCTTTAGTGAAAATCTCTTTTTCTCGTACGATAAATATCATTCTTACAAGTATATAAAATGTATATAAAAATCTTTCCCTTCATTACCATAAAAAGAAAAAAAAACATCAAGACTTCACGTAATTTACTACGAACCACTACTACAAGGGTTTATAATTATATTTCATAGTGATAAGAATTATACCCAGACTGATGTCGTTTCTATGAGGTTACTTTGGGACCAACATTCACCAATTATTTTCTGTTTCACATAGATTATACAGTAATATTGTCATCTTAGCTATTTCGGTTTCGAGACATCCTTAACAATCTTATATATAAAGCCACAAGCACAATTTATTGCGACCTTAATTATAACAACATATCCCAGCAAATAAGAAGCTGTTATGAATAACTTAACCAATAGGGTAAAACTTTATCAATACGTTTACTGTATCTTGAGTATTAACAGAAGTATAGTGGATGCTACTGTATTACAAACATTATAATAATGTCTCTACTATCATGATACTCAAAGATACACCGAACATTCTCTGTTACTTTTAAGTTAATACGTATAGATGAAAAACTACTGTCATTGTCACATGACATATACACTACAGGTCAAAAGTTTGGGCAACACTTTCAATTCTTTAAAAAAATGCGTTAAATGAGATATGTTTATATTCTTTTATAGTATATGATAAAAATACGGTAACGATAGTGTATTTGTTTTTATTTTGACAAAAACTAAGCACTTAAGAATAAAAAATGATTAAATAAGAGCATCATAGTTAATTTTCGTCAATAAAAACACCACGAAGACAAATCCAATTATGAATGTTTTGGTAGCAAGAGGAACGTGAAGAGGGACTGAAAAATAAAAGAAAATACAAAAAATACAAAAACAAATACTTTAAAAATACAAAAATATCACATTTTAAGGTATTTTGGCCTGTAGTATATATATATATATATATATATATATATATATATAATTATAAATTCAATCTTACCAACTACAATTTCTACTAAGATGGTTTCGTTAAACAGTAAGTTTTTTTTTTCTTGGCCATTTCGGTGCTCTACAATGGTCCTATACACCACATTTTCTACCTTAGAATTACCATTTACCGAAACTCGACTTTATTTCAGGAATTGTAGCATTTCTCTGCCGTGTTTACATTAGCTCCCATCAAGCTTAGACTTTTAATGTTCTGCCCTTTTTAAACATATATACTGGATTCTTATGGTAGGGGGTGTATTTAAAATGAGGTGATATAACCACCCACCCTAGAAAGTCACAGGAATAGTACGAAACTTGCTTGTTTTGTATCGGAGTTAAGAAAAAATATAAAGGCCTTAACATTAAATGGGATATATTGAAAAGCAAAAAAACGGTCACCGGGTTTGGGATGTGCAAGCTTTGCTAGAAGACAAACTGGCCATAATGATGTATCCTGAGAACGCGTAAATATAATTAATACTGCTTAATTGAAAACAGAGCATTTACTTAAATAAATTGTATCTATAAAAATAACGTATGAACAAAAATATATTAAATAATTGTTATAATTTTATTATATCTTGTCAACGTTTACGTTAAGATACGTTTCCTGAACAGATATGATCAATCGAGAAAAATCATTGAAAATTGCTTTTAAAGACAGTAATTTGGACTTTGCTAATTAGACGCTTCTTTGTATGAAATGAAACCTGTATTCCTATAGGGAAACCGTGATTTTTCTGACGTGTTATTAAATGGTATAGCACGTCATACAAATGACGTTTTCCGTATAGGTTCAATACAGGTTCATTTCCTGTCGGAGAATGCATATTTTCTACGAAATTTCTCGAACATTCTGGTCGGTTAATGCAATTAATAATGATTAATTAAAAACAGAGCATTTACTTAAATAAATTGTATCTATAGCATTATTTATAAGCAGAAAAGTTATTAAATAATTGTCGGACTTAATGCATTTAATTATGTATATTCTTATATATATTTAGTTTGTTTTAGGGATCGTCAGGAGATACACACTCTGTAACTTAGTTTTAGTTGTAATGAATATTGATTTCTGCCATTGCTTTCGGAAATGCAAATAATTTATTTGTAAATGCGTTCTAGAAAAAAAAAGATAGAGAAATGACACTTGCCAGCATTAAATGATCTGGAATATTTTGAGGGAATGCAAAGTGAAAAACACGAGCCAAATTTGGAGAGACGAAAAAAACTAAAAACTATTTTAATTCAAAATCGAAATGAAGAGGTGGAAGATTTTTTTTTACTAATTCAAAAAGAGTACGTACGAGAAAGGAAATCTCGTGTGAAACGAGATACCTTCGGAGATTAGAGGATCGGCTGATTTAATCTTCAGTTTGAAGAAGTTCAAACGTTCAAGACAATAGATCGTTATACCATATTCAAGTCTGTAGAAGAGTCGGTAGATGAAGACAGTTATTTAAGTGCTTTCCAGTCGCTAAGTACGATGCATTTACATTACACTACCTGGAAAAAGTGTCCCGTTTTTGGTTTTTTTTTTTTTTTTTTTTTGGTTAGTTGTATTTTTTCTGTATTTTGTCGTCTTCTGTGTCATGAACGTTGTTCTGGTGTAATTCCAGGTTGGAGTTTTTATTATTTGTTCACACACCACAATGTCCAAAACCACTCAAAGTGTTAGAAAATGAATTGCAGAAACGTAAGAGGAGGACTAAATTGAAGTGGCTAATATTTTACTAACCAAAGACGTATCATAGCGTTAATCCGAGGAGAAGCGTGCTTTGGGTGGCGCCTGCGTTGATTGCTTGGGTCTCGAAGGACTAGCCGTTTACGACTACCTTCAGGGAATTAGCAGTTAGGAAAGACTTAATAATTGAGAAGAGTCTTCCATTGATCCCATAGTTAAAGATCTTCTGTAGTAACCCTCTATGCCACAACCTGTCAAAGGGCTTTGAAATATATAATTCGATCGCCATTGAGATATATTTGTTATATAGTTCTGCACTGTGAATAATGATGGTTAGGATATAAGTATTAGACGTGGGCGATCGAAACCCGAACTGGTTGTCCCTTACAAGGTTATCCCTATTGAGGCGACCAACAACCTAACAATCTTCTTGTTGATTATAGCTTCAGAAGTTTGCTAATTACACTCATGATGTTGATGAATCTATACTGAGCTCTCACTTGTACTCTTTAAAGGTGGGAATACATTTGACACCTTTCGAAGACTTGATTTGGTTTGGTTTACGGCATATCAACCTCAATGGGTTATTTAATGCTGACAAGATTTTTATTGCTTGTAATATCTTTTGCAAAAATGTATTGCTGGTAATATTTATTTTTCTCAAAAATGTCTTGCTGGTGATAATTTATCCTTCAAAAATGTATTGCTGGTATTAAAACCTATTTTTACACTTTCATAGTGCTTTAACACCATGTTTAGGGGTTAACTATTTCCTCGAAGTTGGGACCCTAACAGGTGCTACCACAACGGGTCAGGGTGGACCTGGGAACACCAGGAGTTAAGAAGCCTTGCTATTGGATTTAGTTTATCGTCTTACTCAGGACGCGGATGTAGTTTACCGTCATACCCAGGACGGAAGACTTGGGAAGGATTTCTCCTTCAAGTAGAGGTTTGATAATTTCGCTAAGATTGGGTATAGCTCAGGGTTAATATTCTTAAAGACTAGCACTGGGATTTTATCTGGACCGGAAGCCTTCGTCGGGTCAAAATTTATAAGACATGGGACTTCCCGGGCTGTGATAAAAATATTACTGAGATTGTGCTCAGTGAGACAGTGGGGGGTCAGGAAGGCTATAGGCTTTGTCATCTAACGTTGAGACGCAAAGATCGTGGCGAAGAAAATTGCCTTATCTGATGAGGATGAAATGACCCCAGGGCTATTTATAATAGTAGACACTGACGTTTTGCCTCTTTTCAGAATTCGACGGAAGATTTTCCAGAACTCCCGGGATACAAGTTTTTTGCTTTCGACATTGGCCAGAACTGCTTGTGCATAAATACGCATTGCATTTTCTAGAAATCTCTTGCAGTGTTTGCGGACAGTTCTGAATGCAGCAATTGTCCTACTGCACAGTTCCCTGATATAAATATTGTAGTAGTGATTAGATTGACTTATGGCTGCAGCATATTCAGGGGTGTACCAAGGCTGTCATTTCGCTTTTTTGTTGGAATCTTATCCGAGGTATAAACTCGCTATTCCAGAAAAGATTCATTCCGAGACGCGGGCAACAGTTTTGAAGAAGGTTGAAAGAGGAGTTTCCACCATGTCAGATCTGAAGCTATCCCAGCTGGTTTTCCTGTCCTGAAGAATCCTCTGTAATCAGTAGATGCCTTTGGTTTGGCATCATCACTGACACTAGTGAATGATCGGAAGATTGTGTGAAGCTGAGGTTAGAACTTCAGCGAAGCATTTTCAGGGTAGCATGTGAAGAGATCAAGCAGATTTGCCTGATGTCTGCTGCGTCAAGAACACAAGTGTGTCAGTCGCTGGCGATGGAGAAGTCTCGAAAGGGCACCCTCTTGAAAATTAATTGAAACAAAACAAATAATTCCGTTAGTGTTTATGTTTTACGTCTTTTTCAAATGAAACATGATCCAGTGCTCATGTTAGTACTTCGTATGTCCATTCTACGAAGTCGTTCCTTGCAGATTGACAGCAGATTCTCGATTGGATTTAAATCAGGAGAGTTTCCAGTCCAGTCTATTGTATTTTCATTTGCTCACTGGTAAGGCTTGCCAATGTGGTCGTGCTGCGTTACAACTTTCGTACCCTTCCTTGGATTAACGTCCATCGTAGACAATGGCCGTAAGACAACTAAACGACAATCGAAACAATAGTGTCTGGGCGTGGTAAAAATCTGATGCAATCTCGGATGACGCAATATTTTTCAAAGCCAAACAAATTTCATTATACAGCCCGAAACTAGATTCATATTACTGCACACCACATCAAATGAGTTAATTTGCACAAGGGTGTATATAACTTCACCATTTTTATTTCTTTGTGGTAAATATGATATATATATATAAATCGTCACAAGTATGAAATCTGAGGGATTTTTAGTGGGGATATTATTAATCATCTCAGCTATTCGGTCAAACATTACAGTTCCGTCGTCCTGAGGACTATACAGAGTGATAATTAAAGTGGTACTGTAGGCAATTGCAACACGTAAGCACATACATTGATTTTCTAAGAGTAGCTTAGATGTGGCACAAGAACGAAAGTATGGGGCACCCAGTGAGGATCGAACTCACTATTCAATTGTAACTGTTTTAGAGAGACAAGGTTGCTAACCATAACACCACGCCGAGGTGCCCAACACGTAAGCAGATATACGGGGATCATGGTCCTCGTATTTGGCGTCTGTTCTTCATATAGCACCTATTCCGTAGCTGTGGTAATTTTGATGGTCATTTTTAGGAAATAGGAATGATGGCCCTGATTGAGAGATACATAATACAAGGGCATACTCAACGGGAGGAAAATCTGAGTGTTGTCTTTTTGGAATTTTTAAAAATACGTTTCGTAATATTTTTATACACGGTTATTTAATTCTGGTGGTGGAAAACCTACGGATAAGAAGATGCGACTATATTTGGAGATAGTACTGTTTTAGGCATTGTTGGATGAGTCAGCCAAAAAATACACATGTAACTCACAATCCCTGAATTCTTTTCAATTTTGTTTAATTTTTTTTTTAAATCTTTTTTAGAACAATCTTTGTAAACCTTTATACTTCCAGTGCAAAAAAAGATCAAATATTCAAGCCCAAAGATAATAGAATTAATTCTTAATGACTTTTAAGCGAACCTATAACACTAATCGCACACTCTGTTGTTCTTCGTGTGAGCATCGACTTTTATGGAACAGTATTAAAAGTTCCTTTCAAAAAGTGGAACTAATTAAATAAATTTGCATTATGCTTTTGACTAGAGAAGAAAGAAGGGGAGATAATTCAGATTGAAAAGAAAGAAAGAAAGAAAGAAAGAAAGAAAGAAAGAAAGAAAGAAAACAAGAAAGAAAGATCTGATTGGAAAAGAAAGAAAAAAGAAATAAAGAAAGGCTAATTATAGATAGGGAAAGAAAGAAAAGATAAATCAGACTGCAAAAAAAAGAAAGGAAAGGAAATTTTAGATAGGGAAAAATCAAATTATAGATGGGAAGAGAAAGAAATAAAGAAAGGTAAAAGTGGAAAAGAAAGAAAGAAAAATAAAAATAAGGCAAATTATAGATAGGAAAAGCAAAAAACGCAAGGCAACTTATGAATAGGAAAAGAAAGAAAGGCATATTATAGATAGGAAAAGAAAGAAAGAAAGGCAAACTATAAATAGGAAAAGAAAGGAAGAAAGGCAAATTATAGAAAGGAAAAGAAAGAAAGCAAGAAAGGCAATTAATAGGTAGGAAGAGAAAGAAAGAAATGCTAACTATAGATAGGAAAAGAAAGATAGAAAGAAAGAATGGCAAAATATCTATATAGGATAAAAGAAGGGAAATTATTGATTAACAAAGAAAGGGAAATTCTAGATAGAAAAACGGAAGAATCATGGGTAAGAAAGTAAGTAAGCAAAAAAGAATCACGGACAAGAAAGCAAGCAAGAAAGAAAGATTTTAGCGTATAAAACAGAATACATTAGGTAAGAAAAATTGGAGAATTATTGGTTGCTTCACCTAAATGATATCGCTATAGAAGAGGCGCCTTTTAATCTTGATTGTGTCTTGTCGTTCAGGAAGGACTGGAGACATCATTCCACTGGAGTAAGGAAATAATGATGCAGTATAAAGATCCGCCCTTCAGTGTCAGAAACAAGGTTTGAATACGTGACCAGAGTGCATGAGGAAAAGATTAGAAACAAGAATCAAAAGGTTGGACAATTCGACTTGCCTGGAATCGAAGCAATCAGTTCTGGCACTTAAAGTAGATGCACAGAACCTTGAAAGACACACAAAGACCTAAAGTGAAGCGCTGAAGACAATCTAAATAAAGATAAGTAAATTGTGTGGAAAGCTCGATCAAATTTTCTAGTGTCTATACAATCAAGAAAATTTTAAGAAGATATGAAATTTCGATAGCTTCAAATAAATGCCGAAGTTCTAAAGTACCAATTGATGATGTCTTAGGAAATTTAGATAATAAAATTACATAGCAGTATTATATGAGATATTAAAGACTGATTCAAAATATTTTGTTTTTTAGCAGCAATTTCTCTAATCTGTCAGGGTTTAATAATTACTTTAGAAATGATTCGCATTGATAGTATTTTGGGATTTGGTAGCCAAGAAAAACAGATTCTAATGCTATATATATATATATATATATATATATATATATATATATATATTATAATTAGAAAAAAAAAATATGATTTATTATTTGGAAAAAAAACAAGCTAAAAACCAGCTCTGTTAAATCCACAGGCGAATTTTAGAAATTTCCAAAAGCAACTTGGGGATGAAACAGAGCTGGCTTTTTTTCCTTGTTTTTTAAAACATGAGAACTCTTATGTAGAGATGGAATCATGTTTTTAAGAAATAATTATAATTGAGGCTCTACTTATGTATTGAGCACTGCTTTTTAAAATTAAGAACAAAAATAGTAAAGAACATTGACGATTCTTTCCTATTTTTCTATATTTGCACACGCACACACACACACACACACACACACACACACACACATATATATATATATATATATATATATATATATAATAAAAAGAAGAGACAAACCGCAAACGTTTTTGATTGTAGTGTGTATTTTGTTTAAAAATATATATTATGATTTATTTTCCATAATTTTGCAACACGTGTTTTGGGTCTCACGATTTTTTCAAGCAAACAGTGGATATTTCCACATAATATAAAAATGAATTAATTTTCCTTATGTTTTTCGATGTTAAACTTTGTCTTTTTTGTGTGTGGTAGTGATGTAAATGTCTTACTTGATGACTCTCATAAGGTTTCCCTAAGATCCCCCTGAGAGAGGAATAGTGCTGGTCCCCCTCCTATAGGGTCTTACTGGTAAAGGCCCTCGGGCTGATTAAGAGTTCAAAACGTCGATCGCAGACATTAAATGTGGGTTGACCGAGCTTCCAAACGCACTGAACGATTTGGGGTTACCATCCCTCTTTGATTGTATTGACATTGGCCCTGAAATCAGTAAAACTAAGCTTCGACAACCCTCCTCCACTGACAAGAATTATTGGGTGCCAATAATGATAACTCTAACTTCCTTGCCGACCGGGAGGTGTCGCCTCGCCGTTGGCATTGCCTTAAAGAAATTTATGTCACTACCACACAAAAAAGGTTTAATATCGAAAAACATAAGGAAAATTAATTCATTTTAATACTATGTGGAAATATCTATTGTTTGTCTGATGAAGATCGCGTGACCCGAAAAAACGTTTTGCAAAATTATGGAAAATAAAGCATAACATATATTTATAAAAAATAACCACATTACAGCCAAAAACGTTTGCGTTTTCTCTCTTCTTTTTAAGATACACACTTCTCTGTTATTGCAGAAACTATAAACTTTTCCATATATATATATATATATATATATATATGTGTGTGTGTGTGTGTGTGTGTGTGTGTGTGCTAAACTAACAATACGAATAACGAAAAGTCTGCATCCAGATCCACAATTATTCCCACTCAAAAGCCTCTAAAATAATTCGAAGAACAACTGTTAGCGGCCACTAAAAGAACGAAATAGACGAAAAAGCTTGGATATTCCGAATTTTTGGACTGTTTTTGCATACTTTATGTACAGAAAAGAAAACACTTAAATCTTAATCGCAGTATCTTGTCGGTCGTCTTTAACGAAACTGATATATATATATATATATATATATATATATATATATATATATATATATATGCGTGTATGTGTGTGTGTTTGAGAGAGAGAGAGAGAGTTCCTTTCTGCTCATGTCACATTTGATGACCGACTGCTTCTGTTACTTTAGGCCTTTTCCTTAGCAACGTAACTCAACATAACCATAAGCAACGAAAAATATAAACCTAAAGCAGGTAAAATGTTATCACCTAAACCCTTTAACAGGTCTTTCTCCAGCATCCTTGGTATTCGTACCAAATTCTTCAGTGTGGAATCGTTAATCCTTGATAAGGCTCCTGATATACTAGCGCTCTGCGAGACCAACCTTAACCCGTCAATCCCTTTCTCTTGATTCCTGACGACCTTCCTCACCTTAGAAAGGACTAAATTCCACATCCATGAGCTGGGAGTTTACGTCCATGATCATCTCCCGCTGGATCGTGAGCTCTCTTCGGAATCTCCAGACCATTCGTATATGTGTTTCCGTGTATCTCTCCTCTGTTCAGTAAGCTATATCTTCTTTCTGTATTGTTTCCCTCCTCTCAAGACTGTTGTGTACTCGGCAGCATTTCTGATAATAAAAACAAAACTATGTACATCCGTTTGTAAACATATTCGTGTTCGGTGATTTTAACGCCACCATACTATGTGGCTTAAACACTCTGTATCTGACCTCGCTAGCATCCAAACCCTTAACATTTCAATCACTCAATCCATCATGTAGGTGGTTGCCTTAGCTACGCGATTTCTCTGTAACCCGGAGGGGTAACGCTTCCCTTCTCGATCTTTGTTTTAACTCCATCCCCGGTTCTTGTCACGCTACGCAGCTCTGCCCTGTTGGCAACTCTGATCACGCGGTGGTTTCTGTTAACATTTCCTTACACACTCTGTCCAGCCATGTACCTCCTACCAACAGAATATATTTCTGTTATCAACGCGCAGACTGGGACTCGTTCAGTGACTTTCTTCGCGACGTACCTTGGAATGTGATTTTTAATCATCCCGTACAAAAATGTGTGTCTGAGGTCTCCTGGGTAAATGCTGGCATCGAGGCTTTTATCCAAGTTCATTTCCTTGATTCTCACCTGCTTGCTCTGCCGCTATAACCCAGTGGAATCACTTCTTCCGTCTATACTGAAGCGACATGTCCGATTGCGACAAATGTCCCTGTCTCAGCTCGTGCCAGTGTGTCGTCAATGAAGCAAAGTTACTGTTTGTTGATCGATGAAACAACGTATTGCATATCGCAAGTTTAGTTCTAAAGATTATTGGCAGCTCTGCAAATCAGCATTTCCGATTCTGTTTAATCAATGCGAAGTCGTAACATCCTCAGCTGATAAGGATGAATACTTTTCTCGAAAATTCTCATCCATCTCAACAGACGACTCATCCGGGGTACCCACATCTCATTTTCCCCCTAGAACTGAGGCTATGCTGAGTGAAAAAAACATAACCACGTCGATGGTATTATACATCATCCTGAAATTAGGCTCTCATAAAGTAAGTTGGGGTGAAGGGATACCAGCCGTAGTCCTAAAGAAATGTACCCCTGAGCTGGTCCAGTTCTCTCCAAACTATACAACTATTGCTTCGTTGATTCTTACTCTTCAGCCTGTTGGAAGTCCTCCTTTATCATCCCGGTCTTTAAGAACTCTGGAGACCCTTCTGGCCCATCTAACTACCGTCCCATCAATCTCCTACCACTCTTCGGCAAAGTCTTCGAGGCTTTAAACAATACCGAAGTAGTTAAGCATATCACTTCTCATGATCTGCTCTTTAACAAACAATATGGTTTCCGTTTTGCCCGATCTACCGTTGATGTGATTACTGCCATGACTGAATATGTATACCAAGCTCTTGATAATAACGGCGAAGCTCGAGCTGTTGCTCTAGATATATCGAAGGCGTTTCACAGAGTTTGGCATGCTGGCCTTCTACGTAAGCTTCAGGGATGCAGTATTATAAGACGATTATTTGATTTAATCCAATCATTTCTGTCTAACTGTGAAATGAAGGTTGCCCTGACGGGTTCTTTTTCAATTCCTTCCATACGAACGCTGGTGTTTCTCAAGGCTCTATCCTTGGTCCCACACTGTTTCTGATCTTCATCAATGATCTTCCTGACATCATCTGTTCTCAAGTCGGTATCTACGCAGAAAACCCTACCATTTACTCATGTCTCAATGATAAATCCAGAATTACTGGCAGAGTTAACCTGGCCATTGGTCTCGAAAACGACATCCAATCTGTGGTTGAATGGGGCAGGGAATGGCTTTTGAATTTTAACGCATCCAAAACGAAACTGCTGTCATGTACTCACTGTAGAGAAAATTCCCTGCTTCCTATCAGCATGGTTGAGGATCAACTATACGAAAGCGCCTCACTGCCTCTTCTTTGGTCTCACGTTTTCCACTTGCCTGAGGAGGAACAACTACATTGAATCAATAGCTGCATCTACTGCAAGAAAAGTTGGTTCTCTGTGTTGCGCCAGAAGGTTTTTCTTGTTTGAGTCCATCCTTCACATCTACAAATCTACCATTGGTCCATGTATTGAATATTGTTGCCATATATTGTATGGTGCCCCCGTGGTACATCTCGAGGTTCTCGACAAAATCCAAAAACGGATACGCAATGTGATCGGTCCTGACTTGGGCCCTCGTCTCCAGTCACTTTCTCACCGACGCAGTCTGGTAATTCCCTCTATCTTTTTCATGATATCTGCTCTGACGAACTATTTTTAGCCGTGCCCCAACTGCATGAATTTAAGCGTGTTACTAGGTTGGCATTTCGGTCCCACGCTTTTAATGTCGAAACAATTAAATATAACCGCCTCCTCTACTTCAACATCTCTCTCACTTCCCGACAGTGGAACTCCCTTCCTCTTACTTGCTTCCCTGATAACTATAATCTTCAAAAATGTAATGTCAATCGATATCTTCTGTTACCTTGATCTCCGTTCTTATGTTTATCGTCCTTTGTTCTTCTTTTTATCCTTTCATCACTCCCCCACCCTTATACCCCACTCAGTCCCTAGCGTACTAGTGGCACTCCCGTCTTTCATCTTCGCTGTCTGAGACGTATTTTGAGCATCCATTGCTCCAAACGGGTCACCAATGCTGTAGTTCTCATCCGTGCCTAATTACTCAGCCTATATGTCATTCTCTACCAATACCAGTTCTGCTGTCTTGGACATGTACATTGGAACATGAAATGATTTCGAAGGTTCTTCTGTACGGAGAACGGGTCGCCGTCATGACGGCTCGAAAGTGACTTCATCTTCGCTTCAAGGACATCAGTAAAAGAGACATGAGGGTGATGGACATGGTGATCGGGAGGTGGGAAGACGTCGCCAACGATCCCTAAAACTGAAGACGCGATTTACACCGAGAGCTAGAAGCAAGGAGAGGAGAAACGAAGGCTTGCCACCGTCTGGTGCTGTCTCCCTGTTTCTGTTCTATTTGGCCAGTGTAGCTTCTACTTCGGTTTTAGAATTTCAGGCCCGTCAATAATTCTGTGTATACCGGTTGTTCTCTATCGTCGTGGAAGTGTTCAGAAATATATTCGTTCCAACACTGAAGAAGTTTTTCCTTCTGTAATATGAGCATTCCATCCTTGGATTTCATGCATCCTGTTGACGAGGATGTCTTCTGTCCTGTTAGTTCCCTTATTTGTTTATGCATATCCCCTTTGTCTATGATACTCAATCTTTCTATTTCTGCACATTTTTTGTTTAGTCACTCTTCTTTAGCCTGCCTTCATTTGGTGCTTATTTCATTGTGTAGTTTTCTGAATTCCGTTCCGTATCTTGAAAGAGTTTTCTGTCTCCTTTGCATCATGTCGAGAATCTCATAAATGATCCATTCGTTTCTTTCTGATGATATCGTTTGCTGATGTCACTAAAGCTTCTCTTAGTGTGTCCATTTCCGAGTTTCCATTCCCTCATATCTTCTTTTCAAACTGTCCATATATTTTACCCTCAGGTTCGGGCCGCTCAGGAGGTTGTCATATTGCAATTTGGGTGCTGCGTTAGGCTCCTTCAGTTTCACTTTTAGATTATATATAGAGTGTAACCCGGATATAAGAGAGTTGTCGGGACCGGAGAAGAAGTCTCTTATATCCGGGTTTGGTCGATTTTATATACATTAACACAGGCTCTAATTTGGGACCAAAGAAAATCTCTCTTTTATCCGGGTTTCTCTTATATCCGGGTCCCTTATATCCGGGTTACACTGTACCAGGCCGATGGTCGCTTCCACAGTCGGCATACTTGGTAGGTTTTGCAGTGAACCATTACATTCTTGAGTTTTTTGTTATGTACTCAATTTGGTTTGACTTTCTTCTCCTGGGCGTCTCTATGTCCATAATCGTCTCGGCTATTACCTGGTCATAGGCCGTGCACTATTGGATCCGTTTTTCTCGACGTTCGTTGCGGCCTCTTAGTCCGACTTTGCCAACTATATCTCCTGCCCTCTACTAACCTATTTCAAGTCTTACGTGATAATTATGACTTCTTAGGATTTGCAATGTAGAAAGATTCGATTTCTTCTTTCTTACTTTGTGTTAGCGGTGCGTACACTATTACGATAGTAGTCAAGTAGAAAGTCAATGCGTTCTGGTAGTATCCCAGAACACATTTCTTGAATTATTTATCTAGTATCAATTCTACTCCTTTATCGTTTTTTTCTCACCACCTGTATAAATAATCCTGTTATTGTCACTGACAAAATCTCCATTGTTTATCCGTCTAGTGTTACACACAATTAAGTTGTTGATTTTTAGCATACCCATACTCCTGATTTACACCTTCTAACTGGCCAACGTAGCATCTTTTAAATAGGATTTATTCAGTCTAAAACAATGTTCTAATTGATAAATTTTGGATAAACTTCTTTTGAAGGACGAAACAGGTTACATAGAACTTTTCCATTTTTGTCACTACTTCCATTTATATTTATATATATATATATATATATATATATATATATATATATATATATATATATATATATATGTGTGTGTGTGTGTGTGTGTGTGTGTGTGTGTGTGTGTGTGTGTGTGTGTAGCTGGCCACTCCTATTCGAGGATAACAGTCTACTAGGGTGGCTCATCCACACAGCCCAGAGAGCAGTTTATACTACAACTATGCTGAGCAAATCTTAGTTACAGATTCTGGGAAAGAAAATCAACAATTTGAACAAGGGCAGCGCGCTCAATCCATCGGCCACGATGACCTGTGACTTCGTGCCATCACAGTTATCAACGGATCCAATGGTTCCGTCTACCCAATTCCATTCAAAAGACCTAGGTCAATCTGTGGTATGATTTTTAGGCACTTTCCAAATGTGCCGCACGCTGGAATCGATCCCTCCATTCTGATATCATCAATAAGTCTTCTTTATTATGAATTTATTGAAAATCATCTTAAATAATATTTCTATTCATGAGTAAGCATAAATTTTGTACGGAATTTTTAACGGTAGCGCTAAAGATGAAAGAATCAATGACAATGAAGAAGCAGCGTCGAGTCTGGTCAGCACCTAGATGGGTGACCTCTTGGGAACACCAGGGGCTGAATTGATAACGGCTCGGAATTGTTAATCGGAAAGATGAATTCCAATTCCAGTTGGGTTCATTATATTCCCTTACACGCAAATACCCTTGGGAAATGTATAAATCAACTTCCCCCAGTTATGGGTTAATTAGTAAGATGTGTATCAGTAAATCTTTATTATATAACTAGAGAAAATTTAAAGTATTTCTTTGTGATAAATTCTAGAATGTGCTAGGGAATGGAAAGTCGAACTTAAAATAGTTATTAAGCTATTTATCGTTTTTCCTTGTTAATCCGATTAGCTAGTTTCAATTCCCGTGAGTTCGTTAGAAAGGGAAAGGTACGAATCCACTTCTTCCCCCCCCAGATAAGTATCAACTAGTAAGACTGGTATCAATACATTATTTTTATCTTTTTAAAAAATCTTACAATCTAAAATATTTTCCGGTTTTAAATAACATGTAAAGGGTCGATAAACCGTTAAAAACGAATCAATCAATGAAAATCAGCCCATTTTCTGAAATAAAATGAAATGTCTTTGCAAATATCTTTTCATACGAACCGGTTCTGCCAAAATAAAATAAATTGTTCTGATATTTGGTCATTAAAATGTGTATTTTTTCTCGAGTTTTTTTTTTTTTTTTTAAGAATAGGTGGCTGGGTACTTTTACGCGTAAAAAATATTTACGACTCGGTTGATTTATTGATTATCTCTGTGGTGTGAAATAATCTTGTAAGACACAAATCTTGCGTAAATTTTCGCTTGAACATTTTACACACTATAAATCCGATTTACCAACGTTTCTCAACGAATTTATGCAGTGCTTGAACCGAATACAAAATGTATGGGATTTGGAAAAAAAAAAAAAAACTGCTGACATCGTTTTCGTTGACCAAGTGACAGGAAAAGTGAATTTTTATTCTAGTGACGATTTTCTCGAAATTTTGTATAGCACCTCAATATAAAAAATCAATAATTCATCCTCAGTTGATATTTCCGCGAACAAATTGATAGTTCTTCTGATATAGATGTATTATTTACTTGTTTTCATTTACTTTTAATTCATCCGCGTAAATCCAACTTTTTCCACATATTTTAAATGTATTTTGTCGCATGTGTGTCAGAATATCGTTAAGCGCAAATTCAATTAATGATTTCTTTTCTTACTTTTTCTATTTCAAGAAGATTTTCACAGTAAATCGACCTTCAACATTTCCTATCCATTAAAATATCTGTGAAATATTTTATAGATATTTGTGCTTTTTTTTTGTTTTGTTTTTTATTTTTTTTAAATTTCCATAACTGAAGTCTGCATATTCAACCTGTGGACATAAATTAAAACATTCATATTTCTTGTTTCAGGCAATATTGTATACAATGTAGCCAATGAAATAAAATTGAGTCATATTTTTTGTTATATATTATTACGCGACATGTTATTCAGAAAAAGCGAATACTTGTACACAAATTCAGAAATACTCTTACTCACGGACACACGTATATATATATATATATACAGGGATATAAAAAAGAGCAGATTTCAAAATTTGATAAAAACAAATGTTAAGAGATAGAAACACATTCAAAACATTACTAGATAAGAAAAGGTTCAAAGTTTATAATTTTAAGATTACACTTACAGATACATTGGGCTCTCATCATGGATTTAACTTCTTAATATTTTTATATTAAAAAGACCTCCTTAGAATACCCACCCACTTAGAATAAACCCTACCACCTACGGATTTATATATATATATATATATATATATATATATATATATATATATATATATATATATATATATATATATATATATATATATTCATAAAATTATAACATATGCATATTATAACATCACTACAAAATAGCCATTTATTCAACACTTCTGGTGTCTGTTGATCAAGAAATGTGGTTGCTCTCGCAAAATAAAGAGTTTTACTCTGGAGATTCCAGTGTTGAAAAAAAATTCAAGTGCTGAAACAAAATGGCTATTTTTGAAGTAATGCTATAACATGCAAATGTTATAATTTTGAATAAATATTATTTGCTCTACTCTGTATTGAACACTCTTTTAAGAATAGTGTTTTTGGCTATCGGAATTTTATTCCTTCTGTACCAACCCTGTAGTTGTACACACACACACACACATATATATATATATATATATATATATATATATATATATATATATATATATATATATATATATATATGAGATAAGTTATAGTTTTATGGTATGCTATATTTATGGGTTAAAGGGCTTAATATCAGCGATAAAGCGTATGTAAATATAAAAGTAAATGTCTGTTTGATCCTAAACCCATCGATGACCTGAGTATTATGTTTAGCATGAAACAGACTTTCGTCTCTAAGTGTTGATTTCAATGTGCACTTATATATATATATATATATATATATATGGAGAGAGAGAAAGAGAGAGAGAGAGAAAGAGAGAGAGAGAAAGAGAGAGAGAGAGAAAGAGAATATATATATATATCGATAGATAGATATCATAGGAAATAGATTAAATCCGACAGATATTTGATACACTTTATTAAACTTGATTTTTGGTGGATATATTTTTGAGTAAATGTTTTGTTCTTTTAATTAAACAGTATTAATTACATTTATCGGCCTGGATGTTTGAGAAATTTCGTAGGAAATATGCATTCCTCCAACAGAAATCGAATGTGTATCCTATACGGAGCCACCATTAAACCTGGCGTTCTATGACCGTTCAACCACAGAGAATCTCCAGTTAAGTAAAGATAAATTTCCTGCTTTTAAACACACACATTCGCCGATCTTTCACGATCTATCATATCTGTCCTAATTTTATATCCTAACGGGAAAAATGACATCGTATCATAGGAAAGGGATTAAATGCGACAAATATTTAATATATTTTCTGTTCATACAATTCTTTTTTAAATATTCAATAGCAGATGAGCGGTTATAGCAAGCCAGCATAATGGTGATTCCGTATAGGATAAAGATAAGTTTATCCATAAAAATAATCTATAAATAGGATATATATATATATATATATATATATACACACACACACACATATATATATATATATATATATATATATATATATATATATATATATATATATATGTGTACTATATCAAATTTTATTATGAAAATAAGACGTGCCACATTATTTTTTTTATTTTTAAGTAACCTCAAAGTACAAAGTAATGATAGGTGTGTCAAAATGTACCAGCCAAGATGTAATCATTTTTACCCAATCACCAAAGAGAAATACAGTCACGCGGAATACCACTGGACTATTCCACTGTTTCAGTTAAGTCCGGATGGTTTTAGTTTTCTGCCAAATATATTTGGTCTAGGCGAGAGCAATATTTATTTGAATTAATTCTTTGCTTCTGCAAAGAGATCACCAAGTGCGAAAAATCTTTAAAGTCAATATACTATGTACACAAAAAATCACGAGCATCGTATTATGGTGTTTAATCTCAAATAACATTGAAATTGAATCGTTGTCTACTCGACCGTAGATCACGATTCAGTGAGAAATCACGAGTATGAAATTTCAATAAAACACTTTTTACATGTACCATTTTTCACAATATATATTAAACAAATTATGCAGTGAAACGCATTTTCGTTCTTAAGATAGAATTTAAGATTTAAATATAGCCACAGTTTTTATTTATGTTCTTAAGAAAATGTTTATTTCCTCTATTTTTAGTGTTAGGATCTATCAATAGAAATATGTGTATCTTGCATTTTTATGCGAACATTTTAAGTTCGTTTAATTATCTATCTATCTATATATATATATATATATGTGTGTGTGTGTGTGTGTGTGTGTGTGTGTGTGAGAGAGAGAGAGAGAGAGAGAGAGAGATAGATGCAAGAGATATCATGGCATAGTCACATATCTCTCCATCTCAATTCAACTTTCGAAAATCATAGAAATGTTTAACCGGTAAAATTACTCTAAATAAATATTCTGAAAGTCTCCAGTTGCATTTTCAACTTTTTTTATATATATATATATATATATATATATATATATATCAAATTTCTAATACATACTTTCTAATACATATATATATATATATACATATATATATATATATATATATATATATATATATATATATATAGTTTTGTGTGATTGAAAAGTATCACCTGATTTTTTTCTCTTGTTGCTTATTTTCGTCTACATTCCTAAACAAATACGCTGATATTAAAAAGTTTTATACATCCTCCATTATGGCTGCGATCATTTTCATAAATCAATTAAACCTAAACACTTCTAACGAAAAATATAAAACGATATGTGAGGCTAGCCGAATACACTGAACGAAATGTAAAATGTGCGATCAACAATTGCAATTGATTTTCTGCGATTAATTACAATTCATTTTGCATTTGCAGGTTGGGGGAGGGCTGTTTTCGTCCAAAGAAAATTTAATAACATTTAAATGTTTTATTTGATCTGTTCTTAATGTTCTTTCCTTTGAGTCATTGCTCAACTGATGTAAAATATCAATCCTCACTATTTGGCCAATGAAGGGAAGTGTGGATGCAACAGAAATCTGATTCTAGGAAAGAATCCTGAAAATAATATCGACGGAGACCCAGAAAAAAAGTGACAGTTGAAATTTCTTGAGAACATGGTGCAGAAAGAAGTCTTGCATTATTTGACACTCTGAGAATATAATAAAGGTGACGAGGGACAGCAAGAATACAGTGAGTAACCAACTTAAAAAAGCTTATACAAATGGGATGGCATAATAGGACGGCGGAAAGAAATGTCAAAAAGACAAATATTCCAAAGGATAGGAAGATGTGGAGGGCAACGATCCCCCGAAGTTTTTAATGAACATGACTCATAAAAGAAGATATGAGTGATATCTTTGAAGATGTCGTGTATATGAATATACCAGACAATACCATGACCTGATTCAAACAATGGAAGACTATGCCTTTATGAGTCGATGTTATTTTGTGATAAAAAAAAACTAAAAAAACTAAAAAAAAAAACATGCTCGTCCATTGTGGGAATCAGATCAGGGAATTTTCTAGTAAATTTATATGCACGAGATCTTCAGATATCATTCGTATCTCCTTTTTTATGAGTTGATGTAGAGTAATGGATAGCAGCTCGGATCGAGGAACTGCAGAGCCGAGTTTGAATTTGAGTCAAATTCATTATATTCACTTACGTACTATTACCCTTAGGAAAGGTATGAATCCTCTTATTCTCTCACCACCAGCTATAGGTAAATAGCTGGACAGAACCTTTTCCTTGGATGGAAACTGGTCTACCGCAGAAAGAAATTGCAACCAACTGCGGGAAAAAATCTGCCCTGTCAGTCATGTATCACGCATGGCACCCAACTGACCGGTTATTCTTTATGTGTGTATTTCTGTTTTTGTGAATGCGGCTGTATTTATCTGAAACTGGTTGTCCTTGTTTAATCTTATTCAATACCTTAAATATTAATGTCCTAACTTAACAATTAATGTGAAATCGTTAGAGTTGACACGGTAGATCGCATGCCTTCTCGATCGTATATATATATATATATATATATATATATATATATATATGTGTGTGTGTGTGTGTGTGTGTGTTTGCAATAGAAGAAAGCACAGTTATAAAAGTTTAAGTTATTATGTAGAGTCATTCATTTCACAACTGTTCAGGTTAAATGGATTGACTTTTTCCTCTATCGTTCCTGTGATTAAAACTAATTGAATTGCCATTGACTGATTTATACACTAGTTTTACATATCTGTGTCTGATGTCTCTGAAAACAAGTCACTAAGGGAATCTCTTCACAAGCATATCTGTAAATCTCAGAGAGAAATGCCTGATCCACAATCACGAGTGCTGTAACTCAATTATTCAAGTCATATGGGCATCACATGTATTGCAGCCGCGGTAGAAGTGGTGTATCTTGGACAAGATAATCTGACGGAGCACAACCCTCTCCAGGCTGGTTTGCATTCAGAGTTTTCCTTTTACTGGAACAATTGATTCCGCAATCCGAGCCGCAGAGTCCATTACTCCATCGTCCCTCCATAATATTACCCACCAAATACCAGGCCAGAGATACGCCTGTGGTTTCTGTTGTGGTAGGATTCACCTAATTTGCATAGTGGAGTACCGACCATATAAATATGGTTGGTACCGGGAAGAGAGGGAAGGAGTAAAGAGATTCAATACAGGGACTCTGCCCGACTGCGACTAAGTCAAAACATTCTCCAGGAACGGTCTTCCCAAGAATATACAAAAGACTATATGTAAATATTGTGTACACTTTCTTGTTTGAATACATTTTGTTCTAAGTACATTTTGTGTTGTATTATTATTCCATGCATTAGTCAAAATTCAACAGTTTCAATAATAAATGCATTTTTACGGTATGGTGTTCTTCTTCTATGTGCCGTGTCATCTTCATTTGTGGCTCACTACAGTCTCCTGTTCTTTTTAGCGCTTAATAAATTTTGTCTTTTCGTTATCTCTCTTTAAACCTTGCTCCGTCATCCAAGCTCTCCAGGTAGGTTGTGTGCTCTTTTCCTCAGCACTTTTCATTCATGACCTGTGAGTTCAAATTTGCCAAAGTTCTTTTTCCTCATTGTGTGCCCTCAAATTTTAACTATATCTTCCTGATGTTAAACGTAAGTGTCCCTTTTTCCGTTTTCTATGAAACTTCCTCGTTGTTCACATGTTCGCTCCATGGTGTTCTCAACTGCTTCTCTAGAACCACATTTCTTTTGTTTTAATTCTCTTCTTCATCTTTGAGATTATCCAGCATTCAATGCCCTTTTGTTAGAAATAACAACTGTGAAAAGCTGAAATTTTGACAACTGGTAGTCGTTATCATCCATAATAACATAGTAAAATTTGAATCATTTGCAAAGAACAGAAAAAGAATTATAACAATTGTTTATTTATTTTCAAATTTGGAACGTCCAAAAGTAAGGGAATATAATTGAAATTATATTGATTAGAATCTTTTTGGTCGCTTTAAGAAAATCGATAAAAATTGATGTATATCGACCATTTTGACAGATTTGTAAACAAAATTTAATTCTCGGTTTTAAAAAGAATTAGAAAATTTTAAGTTAAATTAATCTGATTTGAAACAAATATTACTTATCGTATAAAACGTAGTATGCAAGCATTTATTTACCACGAAGTATTGTTTTTCTGACGAGTTAATCGATTCATTGGCAGCTTGGAGCGTTGAAAATCTAAGTATGGTTAGAAATTGACATAAATATACGAAATCTAAGTGAACGTTTTCTTTTTGGATTTTAAATACCTAGTAATTTTCTAAAATTAACATAATATTTTCAGCAATTATGTAATATTTTGTTGAATTTTAGTTTATTTGCTTATATATTTATTTATAACCTTACTTTTTTCTTAAAATAACTCTCACAAAAAAGAATAAACCTAAAAAGTGTAAAAAGTAAACAAAAAACAAAGACAAAAAAAAACAAACATTTTTATGAAATAGGAGTTAAAATTAAAGAATAATTTGAAAGGAGAATTCAAAATGACACGCAAATTAAAAACATAAGAACTTCAAATAGAAACTGAATAAGAAAAATTTAATTTAAGTTAAAGTAAGAAATTGGTTTTTAGTAGAATTATATTCGGTTTCCTCTCCAGGTTCTTTCTTCTTAACTAAATAAAACAAAAAAAAATCATTGAAATATGATCCACACTAAAATAAATACACAAAATAAAACTATTTAGTGAATAGGATTTAGAAAAGGTAAAAATTACTTCAAATTTTACGGTTAAAATTTTGAAGGAATGATTTGTAAAGCCTTTTGAGACCTAAACATGAGAAAAAAAAATGAAAATGGAAGAAATGCAGACGGCCAGATTTTGTGGAAGGGCAGCTCTTAAAACACGTGACGGATATCCATACTTAAGAAAATGGGAATGTTTATACACTAAAAAAAAAAAATTAAAAATTATTTTAAAAATATTGGGGGTAAACGTCTTTTATTAAGCTTTTCAATTTTTGATTTGTAAATATAGTTTTCACTTTATAACAATATCACCTAATCGGATTAAAGTAATGCAGAATTTTAAACAATGTAAATTATTATAATTAAAATTTAACAAAAAGGAAAACAATTCTTGTAAAAATTCATTATTTGTCGAATTTTTTCTCTCAAGGCAATAGCGTCCTTAAGAAATCTTATTTATAAAAGAAAAAAATATTTTCGAATTAAATAATCTCATAGTTTTATTGTTTTTTTTTTATTTTACGATTCGGAGCATATTTTCGTTAACTAGGGTTCCTGTTTTACAAAAAAAAGAAAAAAAACGAAAAAGAAAATTGATTATTTAAGTTCTTCATGGAGTCCTGCTTTTAACTAATAAAACGAATTTTGGGAATGAAAATTATTTTTTTGAAATATTATGAAACTACGTAATTGAGGTGGGGGTGGAAGTAACATATGCAAAAAAATGTTTTTCAGAAAAACTTTCTAAAAATAAAAATTGCAAAAATAATTTTATTTATTTCTGAATAACATCCGAAAGTTTCATTAAAGTCCGACAATTATTTGATTTTTGAAAGAGTTTCCAAATAAATGTGTCTTTCACCTGAAAAAAAGGTGTAAAAGCACTAATCGTAAATATTACGTCGACTGCTGTCGTAAGCAAAACAAGATTTTTAACCAAAATTTCGAATGTGCCAGAAAGGATTTTAAAAAAATAATAAAATAATAAAAAACACTTTCCTCTTAATGATAACATAAACATTTTTACAATAAAAACTTTTTATTAAGTTTAAATTTTTTTGCTGTTTTTTTTCAGCAAGCAAATTGAGATACCTACATTAATATATATATATATATATATGTGTGTGTGTGTGTGTGTGTGTTTGTGTGCCCGTGTATGTGCAATTAGGTAGCAAATTCTCTATCAGTCATGTCTGATTTAATATGTTAAAAACGTTATGTCTGCTTATTTTGATCCTAATCCTTTCATATTCGCGAATATTTTTCTGTATGAAATGACGCAAAAAATGCACTGTAACAGTGAGTATCACTTTTCCTACTCAAGTACTGTCAGCCATAGCATTTAAAGCAAAAAACTGTAATAGATTGCTACAAACAATTTTTGTTTCACCAAATGCACCCCTAGTGATGATCTCAGAAAGATTTCTGACACCTGTATTGTTCAACGGCGTTACTATAGTTATATCTGCGATTACAAAGTCTCTACTTCAACGAACATTACAAAGTGACAATGGGTATTGATTGACATTACAAAAGTGTCAAACAAGTCTTCATTGATGTCACAAAATTATATAATACGCCGAACAAGGCAACGGTGGATACGTTGTGTCTACTTGTACTAACAATACCTCGATATGTTGATTAGAGGCAGTGGAATTTGCCACCATGATTTAGCACTCAAGTATGAAGTTGGGTTTTGACATGATAAATAACAACACATATTTTTGAGGAGATAGACAAGATGCATGGCTCAAGCATATTGTTATGAAATCCTTGTGCCATCAAATAAAATCTTCATTTAATTCAAATAGTAATTGTACTGAAAAATTTAGCTATATTATGGTGTAATATGTTATACAGTGCTATAAACAATGCAAATTTAAAACATTTCGTCTAATAATGTGTGCCCAGCAGTATTATAGTGTTATATACAATTTTATCTATTTTTTTTTATTTTATTAATTCTGATCTAAAAAATGATCTAAAACATCTTATTCATTAAGTAGAATTTTTGTAAACTTATAAACAATTTTTTTACACCTTTTTTACTTATCGAATGCAGTAAAAAATGCATATTTTCCTTGTGGTTATTCTTAATCAGAATTCTGATTTGAATATATTTTCCATTCAATGTATCTATTGCAAAAGATATCAAATTTACTTGGATTTACTCATGAAATACTAAAATTTCGAAGTCATTTGAGAAGGAATAACCTGCGGAAATTAGATATTTGTAGACATTTTTTCAGATGAAAAGTTTTTTTTTTTCACATCAATCACGCAGCTTTTGCACCGAGTGTAATGCTGATTTTCTTAAAGTAAGTAAAAAATTAACCAGCCCTAATGAGGGGGCGATCTTGACTGGCAGACTACAAGTCCATCCTGGAGTTCTGTGAGTGTTTACAGAGTCTTCTTTCATCCTGTGGTGTGGCTTTCAAGCATTTTTTTCCTAATGCTTTTTGTATGAGGAATCGCCTAGTAAGGCGCAGAAGTAATCAAAGAATTCACCTCCCTGACAAATTTATAATGTCATAAAGAAATTCAAACCCCGGTTATAATATAATGACATAATATATACAGTGTAACCCTGATTTAAGAGCCCCGGATATAAGAGAAACCCGGATATAAAAGAGATTTTCTCTGGTCCCAAATTAGAGCCTGTGTTAATGTATATATAATAGACCAAACCCGGATATAAGAGAAACTCGGATATAAGAGTCTTCTTCTCCGGTCCCGACAACTCTCTTATATCCAGGTTACACTGAAATATATATATATATATATATATATATATATATATATATATATATATATATATATATATTTGTGTGTGTGTATATTTTATAAAGGTTACAAACAGATAAAGTGGGTACTGAGTGGAAGGAACAGCAACACGGGCATAGATGGAAGATAGAGAGGATAATTGTAAAAGACATGGAATTGACTAACACTTCCTTAAGCCAGTCAGACCGACAGACAGACTCTGGTATGCACTACATATATTACTGATATTGGTAAATAGGTAGAGTGGATATATATATATATATATATATATATATATATATATATATATATATATATATATATATATATATATATATATATATATATATATTATTATAATACCCCTACTATCACCTGTAATTTAAATGCGTATTATTTTCAGGAAATCACGGTAGTTAAAAATAATTTATGCATATTTTATAAAGTGTTTGATTTTGTAGTCATGTAGGTTTGATATGCGTATATTTTAAATAAATAGTTAACATTTGTTGATTCCATGTTAATTAGTGTGTTTATTTTACTTATTTAATTTCTGTTATTTGTTTTCATTTTAATTATTATTATTGTTATGACTATTTTCCTGATAAAATATTAGAGAAGAAATGAATGGTGTAAAGAGAAGTGATCAAAATAAATTAAAGCGTCCGAAAGTGCTCAAATGAAAATGTTTTCATCAGCTAAAACAATAGCGATAGCAATTATAGTATAAAGTCAGAAAGGTGGTATATATATATATATATATATATATATATATATATATATATATATATATATAAAAACATTAGGCAGCATATGATTTACATACAAAGAAATAATCACACATAGAATTAATCAGAAGTATTAATGCGATTATTGGCGACATCTATCGCTAGAAAACATAATATATGCATTAAAATCCTGTTCATCCATAGTGCGAGTTTTGATCCTTGACGAAAAACTTGTTGTCTGTAGTTTTTCAGTTTATTTGATGTAAAAATGCTAGTACTTACGGATAGTCTTCTATCCATCATCAGGCATGTGTTTTTTTTTTCCTTATAAAATCAAAAACTTGAGACGATATACCTGTATGTCGACCGAAAGATGTTTTTTGAATATCTGCTATTATTGACGGTTGTGTAAGATCTCGGAACGTGCAAAGACGCAACGCTAAGTTTTTCAACATTTTTTTAAGTGAGAATTTTATTTAAATATTTCTTGTGATGTGTTAAATCCACGTATTCTATTTTTACAAGTGTATTCAGTTTTTATGTCATGAACTAAGTATATAGTTCAATAATATAGTGTAATGTCTTAGTAGTAGTTTTTTTGGATGAACAGGATTTTAATGCATATATTATGTTTTCTAGCGATGGATGTCGCCAATAATCGCATTAATACTTCTGATTAATTTATGTGTGATTGTTTCTTTATATATATATATATATATATATATATATATATATATATATATATATATAAGTAAACACGTTGGTTCACACCGACCGTGACAGTCTGTGTGATACTTGAACACAATTTTCAGAATATGTGAGTTGTGTTTTAGTAATGGCCTGAAGATTGTGTCCACGGTTGAAACAGACAGTCGCCACTCGGTTTTGACCACAGTGTTCTTTTTCATATTTACATACATTACATCCCTGATTTACATACGTCACATGTACATAATACAAGAAATAACATAAAAAATATTCAATGAAAAATAATAAAGTATTTAATTAACAAACGCAATTAAAATACATTGACAAAAAGAAGAGTCAACGGAAAGATTATTGATTACTTATCAGTTAATAGACAACCGTGTAGACCTGCCTAGAACTAATTAGTCTTAAACCACGTTCAACTCAACTTTAAAGTCCGGGTTAACACAATAGTCAACATGTAGTCCATGGCATGATATCTCTATTTAAAGAAAATGGTGGTCTACATTTTCATTGTCTAGAGATTCACGTTCAAACACCGGTATCACCATTGATACTTTCATCCATATATGAGACTTTTATAATATAGATTTTATAAAATGGATGTTAAATGTTAAACACTATTAAACTAATAAGAAAAATCTTAAGTACATTAAGTAAAAGTAGTTGCAAAGAAAAGAAAAAGAAGACCGAACAATACAGATAATGGCAACAATATATATATATATATATATATATATATATATATATATATTGTTACGCCCGGGGTTTCGATAGGACTACGATAGACGGGACACAAAGAGAAAAATAAGAAAAATATAAATAAGAAATCCCAGGGTTCAATGTAAATATAAAGAAAAAGAACAGTGTGAGGTGAATTCTCCGAATCCAGACACCGGTGAACACAGCAAGAAATATGCAATGTGTTGACACAAAACGATAGGAGACAATACGAGGATTTATAATAGAAATAGTTTATTTACAAATCTACAAGGTGCACAAGTAATATAAGAAAGAAATATACGAAGCTTAAGAACACAAGGAATGGGGAGATGAGCAATCAATCAGACAAATATTACTGCGACGAATATCATAGGAATATAGAACAAGCAGACAATAAGATATAGAAAAACATGCAGCACTTACAGAGGATGGTGATCGACATCGATCAGGATTTTCATCAATAATACATTGTAACGAAAAAAAGATGTTCATACACTCTTTTCTTAGTTTCTTTTTTCTGAACATAAAAGGGAGGGGTTATCAATGTTCTAGTTTACACATGTGAATCATAAAAACGCAGCTGACTTGGGGGATGATATTCTTAATTCTAGGGGCAGCAAACAGCGAAATTTGGTTTTGGTGACATCTACTTCTTCGGTCAGCAAACAGCGAAATTTGGTTTTGCTGACATCTACTTCTTCGGGCAGCAAACAGCGGAATTTGGTTTTGCTGACATTTATTTCTTCCGGCAGCAAACAGCGAAATTTGCTTTTGGTGACATCTACTTCTTCGGGCAGCAAACAGCAAAATTTGGTTTTGCTGACATCTACTTCTTCGGGCAGCAAACAGCAAAATTTGGTTTTGCTGACATTTATTTCTTCCGGCAGCAAACAGCGAAATTTGCTTTTGGTGACATCTGCTTCTTCGGGCAGCAAACAGCGAAATTTGATTTTGCTGACATCTACTTCTTCGGGCAGCAAACAGCGAAATTTGGTTTTGGTGACATCTACTTCTTCGGGCAGCAAACAGCGAAATTTGGTTTTGGTGACATCTATTTTTTCGGGCAGCAAACAGCGAAATTTGGTTTTGGTGACATCTACATCTTCCGACTGCAAACAGCTATGACAGATTCTGGTGACGTCTACCTAGTCCGAGGGCAAGCAGCTAAGTGAAGAATTGTTACCCCGACACGCGCGAAACAAAACCGTCACGTGCCAGCCTACGAAAAATGCGTAGGCGTCATTCATGGAATACTGTTGGGGTCATTTGCACTTTTTGTCAAACAGCGTTTGTCTGGCCTAAGATCAAGGATCACACAGGAAATGAGAGGTTCTCTTCCGAGAACAAACCTTGATTCAACTGGGGATGAAAAAAAAACAAATATATCCCACGATCTGCTTTTTCAAGAAATAAAGAAGTTATTAATATTCCTATGTCTCGTCGCACATACACAATGTACTTAAAATATACTTATAAAATCTGAGGTGAGGGTACAAATATTGGGCTAATGTAACTATATATATATATATATATATATATATATATATATATATATGTTTTATTAAAGATGGCAGTCAGGGTACAACGGTTAAGCTTTTGACTTAATTTTTCTTGTATCCGAACACATGTTTTCTTATCTGGACACAGATTGTGTTGAAACTGTTCAAATTTTCTGTAATTCCGAGCGCTCTCGGCTATACTTTTAGCCATTATCAATTATGATTTTATTGTTATATTTTAACTGGATGTATGAGTTGTGTGTATCTTTCTAGAGTTATAGGGATGTTTTATTTTCCGAACACAGCACATTGTGGCCGTCTTCGTAGTTAATATTACTGAGTGTTGGCTTTTTCTTTTTTATTATTAAGGCTTCCGTTATTTTTTTTTTTTTTTTTACATGTGGATGAGGTTATTATGCTTGTGTTTTCTACTAGTTTGTTTAGGATGGAGTCTGGTAAGTTTATGTGTGTTTGAATGAATTCTGATGGAGCTGTGGTCAGATAGGTGTTGCGTAAGTCGTCTGGATAGGCATGTAGTAGTCTGACCGATGTAATTATTTATGAGTACGGCTTGATCAGGAACACAGTCTCTTAAAGGCCATTTGAACTCATAAATAATGTTGGTTCTTTGTAGCTTTTTTTTTGCAGGCGTGTTGTTATTTTTGAGGATAAGTTTAGATTTTTAAAAATTTTTGTGGTACGTAATTAATTTAAGTTTTTTGTTTGGGTCGACTGGGGTAGTGCATTTCTTTATGATACTTCTAAGTGATAATTGAAACAACGTTGTTTCCGCTACCGTGGGTTCTACCTGTGTGATATCATCAGGCAATAAAATACTCCCCCTCTCTCACTTTCTTTCTCTCTCTCTGTATATATATATATATATATATATATATATATAGAGAGAGAGAGAGAGGGTGAGAGAGTTAGAAAGATTCTAGCATACGTAGCCTTTTTCTTTCCATTTTAATTAAAAAACTTTCTTGTTATTCCTATAATTCTACAGAACCATATTTATTTCTATTAAATCACTCCCAGAATATTTAAATTCGTCTTCCTCTTGATTTTTGTGTCTCCAACTCTTAGCTTCTATGCCTTTTGATGACAACTATAGAGACTCTCTTCTTACAAGGGATGGTTAGTCCTTTTTTCTCGCTATCCTTTATCGATTTTATAAAGTCAAAATCCTGTGAAGAATGAAAACAACCTGTACCGATATGAAAATTAAATTTGTAGCATTATTCAAAGCGGGTTAAAAAAGATGATCTGCAAAACACTGACCAAAAAATCCTGGTAAGCAAAATATGTTTGGTAGCCAGACATGATTCCAAAAGTACGACTTCTAAACGCATCGCTGTCATTTTCTTTTCGTTATGGTAATTTGGGAAAAAAAGCAGAGAAAAACAGAACAGACACAAAGTTGTGAATGTCCAAAAAGTATAAGTGTTTCCATTAATAAAGTTAATATTTTTCTTGACAAGAACTGATTTTTGCTTCAGACGTCATCAATGAAAATTAAAGCCATCTGGAAAAAAGTGGCAAAAATTGACTCTCTCTCTCTCTCTCTCTCCCTCTCTCTCTCTCTCTCTCTCTCTCTGGTAATGTATGCAAATGCAGTAGTAAGCACGCAGATTTATAATTATTTTTAAGGATTATAAAGTCAAAAGGAGAAAAACTGTTAACTACAAAATAGTAGAATGCATTGTCGTGTTGCCAGTATCAGATACCCCAAGGTGTAAGCTACGTGCTGGGAACATCCAAATAAGAACAGATAGGGAAATTTACATCATGATCAAAAAGGCTAAACAAAACCAAGCAAATAAACACACACACACACACACACACACACACACACACACACACACACATATATATATATATATAAGTGTGCATTGAAGTCTGATTTTTTTCAAACATACCGCAAAAAATTGCCATCATGCAAGAAATAGTCCTATGGTTTTAGTCTTGCTCGCTCCCCCACGTATAACGAAAAACCACGAAAAACTGTTCATGAAGCTTGAGTTTTCGGCCATAACTCCCTGGTTTTTCATCCGATGCCTTCCAAATTTGCCAAGAAAATCACACATGACACACAAACTGTCATGCATGAAGATAAGGTTTAGAATATTTTAGTTAAGTGAACGAAATCTTCGATAAACTAGATACAACATCAGCATTTGTCACTTAACCAATAGTTTATTCATATGATTCCATCCTAAATTGGCATTTGAACAACCTTGGATGCAAAGATTGTTTGAGAAGAATTATTGAGGCGTTAAAAGAGAAAAATTCCCAAAGAACCTCTTATTAACGCCAGCTTTACAGTACACGTAAGGAGGGAGGCGTGCATGCGTTTCATTTGCAGTTGAATCAAGCTCTGACGCTTCATCCATGTTTTTTTTGATTATTAGATTTGTGAACAATGCCATACTATTTGAAAGTTATTATGGCCATAGGAAATTTACTGAATATCTAAAGCATTGAAACCATTTAACCCCGAGCACTGACCACACAAGAAGTTTTTATCGATGGAATTCCTTTATTAAGAACAATCAAACACTTGCGAAGGACATAACGTAAAAAAATGTGGGGTGTGTATCTTAGTATACCAACGGATGATGCATGCAAGCGGGGACGCAGGCCGACATTTCTAGACAGAGGGTGCGGGTATACGAGGAGTGATGTAATGCAATTGCAGCCATGTACACCTGGGCAACGCCGGGTACCTCAGCTATATATATATATTACTTTATTAATCCGACAGATTTTATCACTTTAAACATTATTTTTACTGAATACTCATATTTGAGTAGAGGCTTTGTTTATTTATTATGACGAAAGATTTCCCTTTAAGGTAACATTCAGCCATGGCTGAACGGCCAAAGTCCTTCGTGGCCGAGTCGGTTAAAACATGTCAGGTCTAAAGATTATTTCCTTCTGACCATGGGGAGGTAGGTTTGAGCCCTGCTGGAGAGCGTATATTTGTCTTTAATAAAATTTCTCGAATATTCAGCCGGCAGACGAAAATAATTAAATATTGTTTTAATAAATAAACGGAACGTCTACTCCAATATGAGCAGCCGCTAAATTATCGTTTAAAGTTTATATATATATATATATATATATATATATATATATATATATATATCTTATGGTCCAGGTTCTTGTACCACGGTGATGGTCCAAGTTAGAACCAATAAAGAAGAACTCGAACACGGATATGGAACAACACAGATATATTACAAACAGGAATATATACAGAGAAGTAGAAAGTGTTAGTGTGAACAATCAGGTTTAGTAGAGAGAACAATGTAGTCTCGACCAGTATCACTATTCCAATGTCTTGCAGTATTAGTCTGAACGCGACTCTGTTTCGGACTGCCTCTGACTCGACTCTTGACTCGACTGACTCGCTCTGACTGATTGACTCCTGACGGACTTCGAACTGAACGGTATTTAGTCACCCCCCCCCCACGAGGGCATCATGTGACACAAGGCCGGTTTAACGTGGGATCTCCGAGCCCGTGGGCTCGGCCAAAAATATGCCCTTTGAACCCGTATAAACGGGTTCAGGGTCGGTTTATATATATATATGTTGCGTTTCGTTTCGCCACATCATAGACTTTTATCGAAAGATGAATTTTAAGAGTTTCATGCCAAGTAAGACGACAATGCCACGAGGATGCTTGGGGTTACATGGAGTGAAAAAGAATGAGAAGACTTTAGTGAGGAGAAGTGAGGAGGAAAACGCAATACAGGAACAGAAGATAGCGACTCGTATGTTAATTTTTGAAGATTTTTGGTGGCAGGTAAGAATGAAATCGGAAGGGAGCTCCACAGGTGAGAAGTGCGAGAAAATAAACTACTAGAAGTGACGGCTGCATCTAATTTATTTCACAGTACTTTTTCGCTTTATTTATATGGAAGGAACAGTTTTGGTTGCAGAGATTCTAGGAGAAGACCAGGTATGTGGACTCCTTGCATTAGCATTTCGTCAAGAGCTGGCTAGAATCTCGCGGGAATTATGGTACGGGAGGCATGTTGACTCTTCAAAATTCTTGCTTTCTTTACTGCTTTCGCGCCGTTTTCGTCTTATATCGAAACAATGTTGAATATCAAAAAAATTGTATTGGTATTTCAATACCCAATTTATTTAAAAATCACGAGATTAATACAAGTTACCTTTGGACTCTACAATTACATGAGATGCTCAGGATGGTGTCCTTTTGATTCCATACATTTATTAATATGGAGAACTACCGCTTGGGCAACGTTGAACAAAGTGTTCAGTGGGATTTCTGCTTATGTATTTTCAATTTGTTTTTTAGGGGCCGCGAATGCAGTCAGTTTTCTGCAATACAAAATATGCCTTAGGGTCCTCATATTACAATACAATAAGTAAAAGTCTAAAAACTATGGAAGATAAATTTTCCTTAAGTGTATTTGTTTTTTTTTTGCGTACTCTCTCTCTCTCTCTCTCTCTTTCTATCTATCTATCTATCTATCTATCTATCTATCTATCTCCATATATATATATATGCATGTATCTATGTTTCTATGTGTGTGTTTGGTGAGATACATTCATCTGCGATGATAGCTTTCATTGGCGTATTGGGTTCATACATTTTTACTAAGCTATAGTTTATCGATTTTCCAAAGCTAGTCTCTTAATCGTAAGCATGTTTTGACTTCATTATTGATTAAGGCAATACCGTCAAAAGTTATCTAAACTATACGTTTTCCTAAATACACACTCATTCTCACATATACACGCATTACACACACACACACACAGATATAAATATATATATATACACTGTATCCATGTTTTTCTGATTACCATTATCTCGCTGTAACACGTATGAATTCTTCCATAATTTACTTTTATGTTGGATTTAGTAAATATTTCAGTATATCTGACGTTTACATCATTGTTTATATTTATTTTCTCTCTGGGATCTACCCCCGCATTCATTATTAACGCAAACATTTCTTATGTTTGCGTCCCTATTACGGAAAAGTTATGACATTTTAAAATATGGAAGTTCAACTCCTGTTGCAACCGACGTATTTTGTACATTGAATGAAATCTCTCGGAAAACCTAGAATATTTGATTGGTTGCGTTTGTTTCCATTAGCAACAATCAGTATTCGTGTAAACTTAATCATTTCCATGATTCTTTTTAACTCACAGACAAAATCTATATCTCTATAACTCTGTGGGAATTCGCGTAATTCGATATTCCATTTGGAATTGGATTTTATTTTTCAAGGAGCTTTTTTGTAAAAAAAAAAACATCAACTCACTCCACTAAGAAGCAACAGGCTAAAGGGAGTAAAACAATAAAATTAATAAGATTTTAAAAGAAACCGGAAACCCAATGTTAAACAGGAAGTAAGGGATAAACCTATACCGGTGCTTAAAAGACCGGGCACGAATCTGAACCTATCTAGAATTATTGAGTTAAAAATAAATAAATAGTAGAAAAAGTTCAGAGTTTCCTCGGATAGGTTAGAAGTATAGAGTAGAAGTTGGCTCAGGAAACAAAGGACAAACCTCTACGCTTGTTCAGATCGGGGAGACGTGTGAACTGGGTAAGTGAAATGACACAATGGGCAAAATTCTCCTACATGATACATTTCGTCATCCAAAGGGACTTCTCATGAGTAATAATATTTATTGATGATCAAAATACGTAAAATATGACACAAGGTCAAGAATTGAAGAAAGTTGTGAGCTGGCTATAGTTCGATAATATTTCTTTCACGAAGCATAGCATTTTTAACAGTATAGTCACCATAATACCACACATTATTCAGACGAATAATGTTGTTTATTGATGCACACTTATATACAGTATCTTCCAAAAGTATTCGAACGGCATGACCAATTTCTTTGTTTTTTTGTTCACTGACGATATTTGGGTTTAAGATCAGTTACTTTTATTCCTTAATATTTTACATCGAGATGTATTTAATTGTTTAGAACTTACCACGTTTTGTATCAGATCACACCATTTTAGGTTAATAAAAATAAAGGGACGTATAGTCTTAAAGCAAATGACATTTAATATTTGGTTGAATAATTCTTGGTAGCAATAACTGAATCAAGCCTGGAACACAATGACGTCACCATAAGGTTGCATTCTTCATTTCTGATGCATTTCCAGAGATTTAACGCAGCCTCTTTCAGTTCTTGTTTCGAGGTGTTTCTTCTTTCAGTCTCCTCTTCAAGAGATAGAATGCATGCTCTATTGGCTTAAGGTCCGGTGATTGACTTGACCAGTCTAAAACTGTCCTTAGCAGTATGATTTGGATTATTGTCCTGCTGTATGATAAACTCCCGCCTGATTAGCTTGTAATTCTGTAGACTCCTGAATTAATTCTGCTGCTAGTATCATGAGTTACATCATCAATAAATATGAATGAGCCTATTCCGGAAAGAGACATGCAAGTCCAAGCCAAAACAATGTCTCCGCCATGATTCAAACATGAGCTTTCATGCTATGGATTATAAGCAAATCTTTTTTCCCATATTTTGGCCTTTCCATCACCTTGGTAGAAGTGAATTTTGGTTTCATGAGTCCATAAAACATTCTTCCAGAACTCTTGTCGCTCATCTCTACTTCCTTGCAAATTAAAATCTAACGTTCCCCTTCTTACTGCTGATGAGTGACTTGCATCTTGTAGCATGGCCTCTATATTTCTGCTCTCAAAGTCTTCTTGCAACGATGGATTGGGAAACCATCTCTCCTGCACTCCGGAGGTTGTTGGTGATGTCCCTGACTATGGTCTTGGGTTTTTTCCTCACAGTTCACACAATGTTTCTGTCATCAACGGCTATTGTTTTTCTTGGCCCAGCTGGTGCCCGGTACACCAATACATTTGTTCTTTTTCAGGACATTTCAAATTGTTGTGTTGGATATGCACAATGTTTGTCCAATGGCTATGATTGATTTTCCTTCTTTTCTCAGAATAGTCGTTACGAACTATTCAATGTTTAAACAAACAATCTAAAACACAACATATCGGCACCAAGAAACAGTTGTCAGTCACGTATTCCAATAGTTTTCCTCACTTGAAAAGTGGATTCAAGCCAAAGGTGGTTTGTCCTAAGTTGTTTAACACATCGAAATGTAAATACCAGGAAATAAAAGTTAAAACTCTGAACTCTTGTCGGATATTCATGGTTTGATCTTAAACCAAAATGTCTTCAGTTAACAACAAAAAGAAAGGATTTGGCCTTGCCGTTCCAATATTTTTGGAAGGGACTGTATATTGGCATGGATGAAATGCAACGAACACATGCAAAGTTTCTACCTAATGGAACTTTCTTTTATTCTTTGGCGTTTGATCTATCTAGAGGCATGATGTAATGGAATGACTTGTCACCCGCATGAGTGACCACACTATAGGTAGTAACGACCTATAAGTATCTGTAAGTCAACGGACTAAATAGACTTGCTGTAATCTGTTCCAGCATGACGGCCGAACTCTCTGCCTTCGGGCAGAGAGGAACCCGGATGAGGCCCTGCCGAAGGGCAGAGTCTCGTTCGGGGAGGTTGACTGCCACTGAACCCGTTTATATGGGTTCAAAAAGGGAATATTTTTGGCTGAGCCTACGGGCTCGGAGAACCCACGTTAAGCCACATGCAACCCTCGTGGGGAGTAGCTAAATATATTTGCTGAGATCTGTTCCATCCAGACGGTCGAACTCTCTGACTTTGGGCAGAGAGGAACCCGGACGAGGCTCTGTCGAAGGGCAGAGTCTTGTTCGAGGAGGTTGACCAACCCGATCCTGTTTATGTAGGTTCTACGGGCATTTTTTTGCCGAGCCTACGGGCTCGGATGACCCACGTTAAATTCGGCCTTGTGCCACATCCACCCTCGTGGAGGGGTTAGTAAATATTGACTTGCTCAGATCTGTTGAGTACGATTCAGACTTACGCAAGAACTACCGACCTTCCAATAGTAACGCTCACTACTGGATTGACTTGGGACGACCTTGTGCATATCTGTTATTTTATTCTTATTGCACTGGTTTCTTAAAATAAAACTTTACTTATTTTATCCTCCTCGTTTTTCCTATTAGCACGGAATATAATAATGCAATACCTAGGTAACCTAATTCTGTTTTCTACTGATTATATTTTAATTCTTATTGATATTGTTTTCTTTCAATATCCCGCATTGTAATTGCAATACATTTATTAGGAAATGAGATACGATGAATAATTATGGTCGTAGAATTAACGTGGAATGCTCTGAAATGAATACATGGGCCAGCAGGTCTGTGTACAGATAACCAAAGGATTAATGGAACAAGTAGGAACTCAGAACTAAGTCCAAATTCCAACAGAGTAGTTTTGTTCAATTGGAACTGACGCCCTCGAGGAAAGCATGGCTGACTTTCCGAATAGGTAAGGACATAGATTATGCAAAAGCGTTTAATAAAGTATGTCGAAAAGTACTGATGGAACTGTTAAAAAAACCTTGGCATACTTGGGGAGAATATTAGAAGAAATACGGATAGAAAATGAAATCAGTAAACATATAAAAACAGAACGGGGTGTAAGACAATGATATGTCTTCTCACCGGGTTTATTCAAGTTATATAGTGAGGAGATTCTGAGAGAATAGATGTCATACGAGGATACATTATTGGCAATTACCGTCTTAATCACATAAAATATATAGATGATAACGTGTTGATAACAGACAGAAAGGAGGGGGGAACAAGAACTCCTACAAAAGAGAGTAAAAGAAAAGTAGAATAAAGGACTATACATCAACTGCAAGAAGGCAGAATGCATGGTTGCCTGTAAAATGAACAGCTCCGAATTCAAATTACAAATTTGGAGATACCCAAATCAAGCAAATATAATAATTGAATAATCTGGCAATTCTTTTAGCAAAGGACAGAAAGAGCGACACTGAAATCCGAAGACGCAATGTGATAGCGAAAGGTGACTTCCAAAAGCTAAGCAAAGTATTAAGAAACATGAAGATTTTCTTAAAAACAAAGAAGAGAGTGCTGAATTTTTACGTAATATCAGTCCTCATACACAACAGTGAATGGTGGGTAATCTCCTCACGAGCGAAAAAGAAACTCAAATTAGCCAAAAATGTGGTTCGACAGAAGGATTCTAAGAATACCATGGACTGAACATGTGAACAATAACGAAGTTTTAGCGAAAATACAATAGAAAAGGACACTTATACTTAACATCAGAAAGAGACAGTTGAAATTTCTAGGCTACACAGAGGAAAGAAGACTTGGAAAATCTGATACACACAGGATGTATCGAAGGCAGAAGGGGCAGGGGAAACAGTGTATAACCTGCCTAACTAGTTTGTGTAAATAGAAAGCTGAGCAGTGTTTAGCAGAGATTGCAAAAATTAAAAATTTACTAACAGTAGCAAGGGATAGGAAATTGTGGAGAACCATGATCGCTTATGTCCTGGTGGGACATGACATGCGGAAGAAGACGGCCAGGAATTACTGTTACCAAGCAAAACAGTCATATGATAGTTGCTGAAGTGATAGGTCTCGTTAAATAGTCCCTCCTGCTTATAAAAATGTTATGAAGGATCTAATAAACTCACTGGTTTTTTTACTAAATTACTTGATAATTTCAAGGAATTTTCCTGTTCCACAAGTACAATCTGTATCTGTAATTCCGTACCTTTCTTTGTATGTCTGTCTGCTTGCGTTTTATAGGCTCCTTAGCATTTGGAGCTTATGTGCTAAAACGTGACATGTAGCGTCCCTTCGTCCGGCGAAGACTTTAGGCCACCCGCTGGAAGGCGGACCTTGACCAGCCTGCGGGTCAAGTGCAGATTTTATTCATGTTCTACAAAACATTGCCAAGAAAGCTTGAATTTTAGTTCCCATGTATATAGGGAAGATATTAGGCCAGATGTCGGCGTGTGCACCACAACCCGCCCGGAGTTCAAGTGAGATTTTTGTATATTTTGAAACTTAGAATATTGTACATAAACTGTTATTCTTTCATGTGTGCTATGTTTTTGTGTTAATAAATTAATTTATAAATATGTTTATATTTTTATGCTATAGATTATTTCGCCCCGGCCAACGCCGGGTACTTCTGCTAGTATCTTAATAAACCTATGATCTCTAATTATTGTTTAAAATGTAATCAGATTAACTAGCTTTTTGCGAAGGTAAGAAACGTTTATTGATTTTCTTGTTGTCGTTCCTATCCATTGATATTATTACCGTTGTTTCAATTTATTTCCGTTTGTTGTTTAAAAAGCAAGAAAGCCTGTGCCGTTCAAATAACACAGCCGCCTTTTTTTTAGTGTTGCAATTATGAGTTTTACAAGACAACACTAATTAGTACCGGATTGTCGGCCTTAAATGTGATGTATTCTTCGAAAAAAGAGGTGAGATTCAATCTAAAAAAGAATGATTTAATTACAATACATTTCGGCTCATGAGACATTGAGACTGGGAAAATGGTGGCGATAAAAACTGAATTGAATGAGATTTCGAACAGCTGTTCTGAAGTAAACGGGTTCGTTTCGGGACGCGTTGACACTAAGTCCATTTCACGCTTTATAATCTACTGCAATTTTTAAAAACGTTCATATATTTACAAAGTTGTTAATATTTGAAATGATAACTGTATTTTCTATGAAGTGTTAAGACAAACAAGTAAAATGTGTCAGCGATATCCCAAGGCGATTTGAAATAACGAAATATGCTTTACAAGTTTTTTTTTTTTTTGTTAATTTTAATCATTTCAGACTCTAAGACGCAAAGTGTTACTGAAAAAGAGTGAAATAAACTTGGAAAAAGTTATTGAGTAGAAAAGTAAATAAAAAAGGATTACGAAAAACAGATGACGATTATTTTTTTTTTACAGAGTTTCACCATATATAAAACCCGGGGAGAGGCACCTCAAGGCGGTGTAATGGTTAGTAAGCTTGGCTCGCTAGAACAATTACGACTGAGTAGTGAGTTCGATCCTCACTGGGTGTCCCCTAATTTCGGCCTTGTGCCATATCTAAGCTACGATTGGAAAATCACTATATATAATCCGGGGACCACTCGTGCTAGAAGCTTACAGATTATCAGGCAGTTTATCTATAGAAGATGATGTTTAACCTTCTACATGAACAGGTTAAGATTGTAGTGCTCGGGAAAAGATCCTCTTGAGAATCAGTCCCATAGAGCAGTAGTTTGCGGGAAGAATTTGCTCGAAGTGGAACTTCTCACCAAT
>CAHIKZ030004677.1:3267500-3317500 GCA_903632075.3 Acanthosepion pharaonis
CTTTATAGAATAGTCGGGGTGGGGGGTTTTCCTTGTGTAGCGGCCTCGACTGTTGATGTTAATATCGGACTCCTGGTACATCTGTGTCTGTCTTCGGACGTCGGCATCGGTCTTCAGTTGGTAGATGTCTTTGGCGAATCTTCTTCTATGTGACTTGTTCCGATCATGTCTCGTAAAAATGTTCCTGTTTTTGTATTCAGCAAAACATGTCCCTATATACAAAAAATTGCTATGCCATATCAATCCTTTTTTATAGTAGGGATTACTGAATAATCTCCACCCATGGTTTGACTTACCTATGACCTAAATAAAATTTAGCTTAGGGAAACGAGCAAATTTTTTTAAATGTATTTTTATTTTAACATTCGATTTATTTTTTTTAAAATAAATCATCAAATATTCTATATAATCATGAGTAAAGAATAATGTCTTAATATTTTAAATCTTTTTACCAGAATTTTTAGAGAACGGCCCCGAATTTCATTTGGCTCAGGGACTCAGTAGGTGAAAATTCAGCCCTTGTTTAATCCTATGTACTTAATAGTCTATCGGGAATTGAGTTTGTCAACATTATTTTTGGGGTCATTTTGTGGGTAATTGACACATCGATACGCAAACTGATTCAAATGATCCCGACAACGCCTGTATCAAAGACCAATTGATGTTATATCAACCAGGAGCACGGCCGACCCGGCCAGATAGGGAAATTATCTTATTATAATTCTTCTTGTCCATCCTTAATTTACACGGCCGTTACACTCTGCAAATACCTCATAAATAATGGCCTCTTCCGTTTTGATCGCGTGGAAATACGTAAAAGACATATCAGAGACGCTACTTGGTCTCAGAGAGAAAAAGAAAAAAAGAAAAGAAAGGCGATTACACTCCCATGTGTTTATCGTATGTTTCAGTGTAATTGAAAAAATGATGTCACTTTCAAATCTTTTCATTTGGACCCGGCTACTTAAAAAAACGACCGACATTCATATTTATGATTGTTATTGCAATATTTTGTTAAAGTTATTAAGTTCAAATGTTTAATGTTGCGATAGGGAAATTTCTACAGATATTTTATTGTTGTAGAACTCGCCATGAACTTATTCAATTATTAACTAAATTAAATTAAGAATTAAGATTCATCAGAAAATTCAAATTGAAAAACGGTGAAATTTTGACAGGGATTTCTAGTTTGCGTAAAATAAAAGATTTTAGTTGGTCACAATAAACTTACTTGCTACTTTAACACATCAGTCAGTTCGGAAAAATATCAATTTGTTTAATGAATTGAATCTATTTAGAGCAAGCATAATTTAATATTGTTGAAAATTTAGTTAAAAAAAAGTTATACAAGTCATGTATGCAAAATGTTTCGCTATTTAATGTTAACGAAATAAATATAGACTGTCTCGAAGGAATGGCGCTTTAAGTTTCTTTAAATTAAATTTCGTTCTTCTTAACGTCTTCTAGAGTTTGAAACACATTTTTCAATCGTCATGTCTGGTTTGAAAATGTCGAAATGTAGTAAAGATCAAAATCTGGGTTGAAAAGGATTGACAGATGCGTCTGTTGCGATTTTTAACCATAACAAAAACAAAAAAACAAGAAAAACTGTATGAAATATGCCATTGTAAATGCAGCAGTTACGCTGTACACAAAGTCACTCAATAAGGTCTCACTAGTGAATTAATAACCTGAAAGAAAGGTTCCTACTCACGCATGCGCTGTAAGATTTCCTATGAATGGATATCAAGTTGAACCAAATTTTTTGAGCTATCTAAAATTATGCTGGAAAATATCAATTTGTTCAAGTCTACGAAATTATACACTGTCGAACTTTGTTCTCCATATTATACAGTATGTGCTGTAGTCCTTTAAGACATTGACGATCATGGCTCTCCATAATTTTAATGTCCTTTGTATCTCTTAATACATTTTGTATATTTGCTATCTGTCCTGTTATCCAATTACTCAGTTCGCTAGTTAGGTTATGTGTTATTATCCTGTGTCACTCTTGGCTTCTATCTGGCCTGTGAGTATAAGCATTTTCCAAGCCCTCCTTCTTATATGCCCTAGAAATTCCAACAGTCTCTTTCTGAGGATAAGTTTTTAGAATAGTTGAAAAGTTTGAAAAATAAAACAAACTACAGCTATGACAACACCTATTTCGGATGAAGTGGAAATAACTTTGTTGATGAGATATTTGCATTTGAAAGTTGGAATTTTTGCTGTACAAAGAACTAATTCAAGAGCAATCTCTTTATTTGGCTTGAGGAGTGGTAATCCTGTCTGAAAGATATTTGGGTACTTTCCATTATTAGTTGAAGAACAAGCAGCAGTCTAGACGACAAATGCACAAGAGCATAACGGGTTTTTAATCTTCCGTTTGTTAAACGTAGTTGCATTTGTAAGCATTGTAAATCGAATTACTTTCGAAAGTCGAATTGTTTTTTTTTCTACTGTACACTATCGTAGTCAGTATCCACCTGATCTGGTGACTCACAAGTCAACGTGAAACAGTTTCACACGGAAAGGAATCTGAAATAGCAGACGGTTATAAATTAGTGAAATAGGCTTCTGACTTTCTACTAAATGGTGTGTAAATATTTAGAATGAAGCTATTTGCATAATTTTATCTCACTTTCTTTTTCCTTTGTTTTTTTTTTTCTTTTGAATATGTTCTTATGTTTACAGCTTGAGATCACATGTTTGCCAATAACGAAGTTTTAATGGAACTTGGATATCGGCCTTGTACGTAAAGTTCAACGAGTGGTTCTTGTCTACCGAGGTTCTTCTCCTTCAGCGAGCGGGAAATCAATATTTATACCGTCGATCTGGTCTTTGTAGATCTCTACTCATACGATTCTCAATGAATAACAGCCTGAAAATTCGTATTCGTTACCTGATCAAACACTGACAAGGATATATCTTCTTTTATGCTTCATGAACTTCCATGACGTCTGTGATCGTGACTCTCTTCAACTTCCTCTCCTTTGTTGCTCTAAATAAATTTTTCTTATTTATAATTAATCTTTGGCTCTGATCTGCCATGCAGTCACACAAACGTATTAAGAATGTTATGGCTGTTTTACATTCTTTTATTTGCTTTCAGTATATCATGCGACTGCTAAATTCCCCAGGTTTGTTGTCCTCATGATATGTCATACAAATGTCTACTTCTTTTTTTATTGTAAGTATGCGTTTCCTTGTTATTAATGTCGTCGTGTAAGCTTCCTCGTATCTCACATGTTACGTCCATTCCTAAAGTTCACCGATAGAACTTCAAAGAATCTTCATCTGTATAGAAATTGTCCAGTATGTGTTATCTTTTTCTTTATGGATCGTGTCCCCTCAGGAGGCAAGCAATCATGGCTCTCCACATGCATGCAGCTCTAAATAATTTCTGTTTTCCTTATTTCTAAACCCTGGTCGGCCATCACTTTTCTCAGACTCTTCAAGTATGTTATCTGTTGTTTTTCTCTGTCCCTCTTGCCTTCCGTCCGTCTTGTGAGTAACAAATTTTCCAAGCCCTTCTTCCTCATTATATGCCCCCAAAATTTCAACTATCTCTTTATGACTTTTGCGATGTCAACGAACACTCGTTGCCATTTTTGTGATGCCAAGGAATACTCGTTGTCATTTTTGAAATATTCATTATACTAGAGACATTGTAATCACAGATACAACTATAATACGCCGTTGAACAATACTGGTGTCAGACGCCTTCGAATAACACTCGCACTAATAGTACTTGCTCGATAATACTCGCTCGACAAGTAACCTGTAGAGTGATCTGAATAGAAAAATAGTATAGTGAATAGAGAAATAGTATAATGAATAGAGAATAGCGGTCCGTATATTAATAGAGGATAGACTAGAAATGTTGATTCGAATAGTAATAGAGGATAGAACAGAAATAGAGATCAATCTTGACATCACGCGACTTCCTATACATGCGTTTCCTCTATGGGTCACGTAGTCTACTTAATTCAATATTGGGGTCGTCTGTGTTTACTCAATGACCATCTATGTTCAGACTCGGCAGCGACACTTTATTCCTATATAACTGTTGTGGTAGGATCCACCTAATTTGCATAGTGGAGTACCGACCATATAAATATGGTTGGTACCGGGAAGAGAGACGGAGGATACAAGAGATTCAACCAGAGACTCTGCCCGACTGCGACTCAGTCAACACATTCTCCAGGAACGGTCTTACCAGGAATATACAAAAGACTATATGTAAATATTGTGTACACTTTCTTGTTTCAATACATTTTGTTCTAAGTACATTTTGTGTTGCATTATTATTCCATGCATTAGTCAAGTTTCAACAATAACAATGATGTTAACTATACGTTTTCTTTTTGTTTTTATTTTCTCTAAAACCTCGCCGTAGCTCACTTGATACCCTCAGTAGAACCCCATTCTTTTGCTTCATGTCACTACTTCATCTATGAAGACATTTTACAGAACTCACAGTCACGCAGTATGAAAGATATTACGTAAGAGTTCAGTACTCTTTTCTTTGCTTCTAACGAAGTTTTTCTATCTCTTAATACTCTGCTTAGCTTTTGGAATGCATCTTTGGTTATCCAATGCATCTTCGGATCTCAGTATCACATTTTCCGTCCTCTGTGAGAAGACTTCCTAGATATTTAATTTTTTTGTGCTTGGTTCATTTTGTTATCTTCGATTTCTAATTTGTATTTGGGGTTCATCATTTTGCAAACGACCATGCATTTTGTTTTCGCATACTATATGTTTAGTCCTTTCTTCTCGCTTTCCTTCACAAGCGTTCTGTAGGAGCTTTTGCACTTTCTTTACCAACTACAGCCCTACGTAGCCGAGCGGTTAGGCACGACAGACGGTCCCCAAGGGATGCAGGTTTGAATCCTGCCGGAGGGTACATATTTTTCTGACAAGATTTCTCGAAGTGTCAGGCCGGTAGAGATAGTTGGATAAAAATACTGTTTATTTAATTAAAAACAGAGTATCTACTCAAATATGAGTAGCCATAACATTTAAACATAACGTTTAAAAAAAGAATTTAAAATAACACACACACACACACACACAGACACACACACACAGGCACACACACACACACATATATATATATATATAATTATTTATTTAAAAATATGATTCCAACGCTACATAAAAGTTCTCATGTTTCAAAACGAGAGCCGAAAACTTCAATATAAGTATTTGAATTAAATTGAATTAAAGTACCAAGCTCTGTTCCATCTTCAAGCGAAGTTTTTTTGAATTATTTAAAGAAAAGGGGCGTAAGGGTTAATTCAAATAATTATATTGAAGTTTCGGCTCTTGTATAGAAACATGAGAACTCTTATGTAGCGTTGGAATCATATTTTTAAATAAGTAATTATATTTATGCTCTACTTTTGTATCGAGAACTATTTTAAAAAATAATAACAAAAATACTAAAGAACTTTGGATTATTTACCTAACGAGGTTTTCCTATTTTCTATATATTTTTACACACACACACACACACACACACACATACATACATCGTGGTGGGCGGGCTTGTGTGATCCAATGACTGAGCGTGAAGTTTATCTGGTGCTGAGTTGTCTCGGTCCTGAGGTTTCTCAGTCCTGTACCGTCTCATTCCGTATCTGCCGCAGAGGAATGTCATTAAATAAAATGTGTGGGTCACTTCCTGGCTTGTTGAATTCAACCTTTAAAAAATTAACGTTATCTGCCCATTCTACTGTGATTTACTTTTATCTCCAACCCATTCTTGCAAAACCAAACGTCGATGAGGAATGGATGACGAAACAGGTTCTTTGTTGAATCTAGAAGCTTCTAGTCATGAGCATGTACGCTGGTTGTGAATTTCGTCAGCAACGTCATCATCATAAAGGAAGCGATCAGCAAAGTAAAAATTAAATTATTGGATACGAGATAATGACGACGATATATAAACTAGACTATTTGAAATGTCTTAACCAACTTGAAACCGTTACGTTTAAGATCAACATTATTTTCAAAAAATGTTATAAAACAATATAGGTATCATTTAAGTAAACATCTTTATAAACATAAATGAAGATTTTTCACCTTAACAATATAAATTCTTGACAACTATGAAGTATAAAAAAAGATAGTAAAATGTAATATCGAATTCTGAAGTCGCATCGCAAGAGTGAAAGATGACTTCCAAAAGCTAAGCAAATAATAAAGAACAGGAAAAAGGTTAGTTAGAAACAAAGTAAACTTTGTGATATTGAGGTGTAATATCGATACTCTTATATTGTAGGGAATGCTAGTAAATTTCATTAGAGTTAGAGCAAAAAATATGTTTCTAGAGGGGGATCTAAAGAATAACATGGCCGAAATATGTCAGAAACGAAGATGATTTAAGGAAAAATGGGAACTGAAAGAATACTTATACTTACAATCAGAATGAGACATTTGATTTATTTGAGACACATAATGAGAACAGGGATTTGAAGAATTTCGCAGACCCAGGCCATACTGAAGGCAAGAGAAGCAGAGAGTAACTTCCACAGCGAACTTGTGCAAATGGTTGCAGAACATAGTCCTCGGTATGACGATAAACTACATTCGGCAGCTAGGTTTCTGATCAGGATATGGGAGGTTTTGAGTTTTTGAAACCACCTCTTAATTGCTTTTGTTCCCAGGTTCACTCTGATCCGGTGGGGGTAGCATCTGTGAGGATCCAGACTATGAGCAAATATTGACCCCACCAAACACAAACAGAACATTCAGTCAGTTATGTGCCATGCGTGATACACGCTTAGGTGATCATATCTCTTTTTACGCATGACTGACGAGGCAGATTTGTTCCCGCAGAAGGTTGCCATTTCTTTCTGCAGTAAACCAGTTGCCATCCAAGGTTATGGAACCCAGTCTGCCCTGTTCTGGAGAAGAAAGGGATTCATAAGTAAATCTAATGAATTCGATTGGAATTCGAACTCGGCTCTCCGATTCCTCAATCCGAGCCGCTATCCATTACTTCATAATGAAACTAATGTTCAGAGTTCAATTAGACCAGGAAAGAGTAATTTTTAAAAGTACTCAATGCACGTTTAAAAAGATAAAAAATTTAAAAAATGTAGTGCTTTTAGGTATAGAAAATTAGGAAATCAGCCGATCCTGCTATTTACCTATAGCTGGGCGGGAGGAGAAGATAAGAATCATAGCTTTCCCAAGGATATTAGCACGTAAGTAAATGTAATTGATTCGACACAACATTAGGAAAGTGTAAAAATACATTTGCATAATAAAAACACCAGCAGTACATTTTTATGTAAAAAGTTACCAACAATACGCACATACTATAAAATTGTGTGCAAGCCCCAAAGAAAATTAAATTTCAGCATTAATTGACGCATAAGGAGTTGATATGCCATTAAATAGATAAATCAATCAGTTTTTGCTATGAATTGAATAGTTTTCAGCGTAACTGTGATAAAATATTTGCTATTAATTACAGTTGAGTCTGCGAGGGAGATTGTTTCCATTTTTTTTCACAAAACCCATTATGAGACACCTCAAATTCACGGCAATTCATCAAGTGCGTGGCGTTTTATTTAACCCTGCATTAGTTACCTCGATATTTCGAAAGTGGATAGTCCCCTAGAATATTTCCATATCCAAATACAAAAATGCTTACAGTTTTACGATTATGTAAAATATTATTGTATGGCTGAAAAAATATGATAATAGGCAATCTCTTTTACAATATGAATAAAATCAAAACTTGAAATGAACATAAAATTATTCATTGAAATGAAAATTATAAGTTTTGTTGCATTAACAGATGTTGCAAATTGTACGTGAAACACACCAATACAATAAAAGAGAGATAAGTTCATATATATATATATATATATATATATATATATATATATATATATATATATATATATAAAGAAATATAGTTTTAGGGTGTGCTGAGTTTATGGGATAAAGTGCTCAATATCAGAGACAGAGTGTATGTAAATATAAATATAAAAGTGAACATTGAAGTCAACACACAGAGGCGACAGGCTGTCTCATGCTGGACGCAATCGTCAGGCGGCCTGACAGTTGCGTCCAGCATGAAACAGACTGTCGACTCTAGGTGTTGACTTCAATTTTCACTTATATATATATATATATATATATATATGTGTGTGTGTGTGTGTGTGTGTGTGTGTATGTGTGTGTGTGTGTGTGTGTATTTAGGCAGCAATCCCTCTTTTATACATGTTTCGTTAAAGACGACTGACAAGGTTCTGCGATTAAGCTTTTTATTTAATTTTTCTTGTGTTGATGCAAGTGATTTCTTTTCTGGACACAAAGCATGTAAAAAATAATCTTTGGCTTTTCCGAGCACTTTCGTCTATACTTTTAGTCATTATCAAGGATGATTTTATTTTTTACTTTTTAACTGAATGTCTGGGTTGTATATAAGCATCTAGGGTCATAGGGATGCTTTATTTTTCAAACACGGTCAGAACATTGTGGCCGTGTTCGTAGTTAATGTTATTGAGCGTTGGGTTTTTCATTTTATTGTTAAGGCTTCCATTACTTTTAATCTGTTTTTACATGTGGATGAGGTTATAATGCTTGTATTTTTTACTATTATGTTTCTGATGGAGTCTAGTAAGTTTGTGTGTCTGTTTAATTGGATTCTGATGAAGTTGTGGTCGGATAGATATAACATTAGTCGTCTTGATAGATCTGTAGTAGCATGGCCATTGTAATTATTAGCTTGTTCAGGAATACAATTTCTTAAGAGGCATTTGAACCTGTAAATAATGTTGGTTCTTTGTGGTTTTGATTTTGCAGGTGTGCTGTTATTTCTGAGGATAGGGTTAGCTGTTTTAAATTTTTTGTGACAGATAATTAATTTAATATTTTTATTCGGGTCAACTGGGGTAGTGTATTTCTTTACGATATTTCTAAGTGAAAATTTATCTTGCATATGTCACTTTTAGAAGATATGTTGTTGCTTTTGTCTGTGTGTTCAGTATTGTTATTATTTACTTTGGAAAGAAATAGTCAAGACTTGTGGTTAATGAGGTAGTTAAGAAAACCATTGTTAACTAGTGTCTCTTGTATTGTTGAGTTCTTTAAGGAAAAGTAGATGAGAGGATTTATTCTGGTGTGCTCTCTTTAGGAAATTTTTTATCACTGCTATTTTGTTATCTAAGTGGGGATTCAATTAAGGTGCCAAGAGTTTCTGCTAGTTTTTTTTTTTATTTTTTATACACCGAGGTGTTGAAAGTGTTGTTACTGTACTCTACGTGAGGGTCTAAGAATGGTAGTTCATTATTTTTTTTACTTAGTCCATAGGTAAAGTTAAGGACAGATTTTTTTTCAAATGTGGTTTTTCAGATTAACTATTTCTTGTGTTTTTGCCCTATAATAAAAATATAGTCTACCTAGCGGACATATATTTTGACTTTAGTGACCTGTTTGAAAATATTTTATATATAGCTCAATTAGGACTCATGCAAACACATACACAAAACTAACAGTGTGTTTGTCTCTGTGTGTGTGTGTGTGTGTGTGTGTGTCGTGTATAATCTTATATATAAGTACAGTGTATGTGTGTGTTTATCCGTGTGTGCGTCCAAGTCCCACTGGTTCCGATTTCAATGATTTACAGTTCAGTCAAAAGCCTTAAAAAAGTTAGGCGCAGGGAACGATTTTCGTTGATCTCAGATTCAGGGTTGCCAGATTATGCGAGGTTAAAGATATATATTAATATATTATACTAGCCATTATCGTTGCTTTCATGGTTCAAGAGAAGGAACTCTTATTTCCCTTTTGTATCCAAAATTGCAGCACGCTTAAATTTTTAAGCTAGTTAAAATTCTAAGCTAGCTTAAAAGCCGCCGTATTCTGAGTAATTTCGACATTAGCACAATGTATCGGGAAAAAAATTCACAGGGCCTCCGCACCCTTCAGTTGCGCTAGCCTCGGTGCAGGCACTGATCCCTCTCTCTAGTGCAATGAGAGGGCCCGACCACGGGCAGCTGTTCACTAGGGCAGACAGAGACGCAAGTAGCAACTCACGAGCTCAGGTTGTGACACAAGGGGTGCCCGAGCAAGTACACCCGGGCTAGGAAAAAAATTGCCCTCATCCCCCCTGTGCATTTTCCATAAATACATTCATTGTAATTGTTCGGATGAGCTCTTCGCTATACTACCTAGAATTTATGAGTTTAATCGAAGTAATAGACTGGCGAAGAGGTCTAATCAATTCACAGTTGAGCTGGCAAGATTTAACTGTATGTTCTATGGTAACAGTTTCATTTCTCGCCCTTCTCGCTTGTGGGCGCATACAAAATAAACATTACGCCTATTGGGCCTTTTGTAAATGATGTTAAAAGGAGCAAACAAGTCTGTGTGTGAAATTCTTGGAAGCCGTAAAATATGTGAAATGCAGATATCATGCTCATAGGTACATTGCAATTCTTATGTAGAACACTCTCTATACAGATACCATAATTACATTAGTCTCTTTCCACATTCTGATGCAAGGAAAACTCGAAGTCTCTGGTTGAGGCTGGCGGGCAACTCCTACTACACAATGCAGTTAAAACATAATAATAATAATAATAATAATAATGACGACACATGGCACAGTGGATAAAGGCGTTAGTTTGATCCAGTGACAGGATCCAATGAGTGTGAATTCAATATCTGGTTAAGGCAGTGGAGAACTTACAGAGGGGAATTAACAGGAGATAACTGATAACTGACATCCATGAGACATGGAACACTCTTTCTGCACCTTGCTTCCCAGTTATCTTTAAACTTCAAAAAATTAAATGCAATGTCCATCGCTATGTACTGTCTTACTTTGATTACTCTTCTATTGCTCTCTCTCTACCTCACCCTCTCTCACTGCTTGTAATGTTTCTGTTTTCTACTTCTTCCACATCCAGTCAACCGTTGTGTCTTAGTCCCTTTACTGCCTTTCTTGGAGTGAATTCGAAAAAAAAATCATGGATGCATACTTTCGTTAGTGAGGTGGGTTGACAGGTCACCCCGCAGAATACAAAGCGACGTTTGCTTACAATGACAACTGAGCTACAACAGCGATACACCGCGAACTATACATCCTCCCTAAGTTAAGAGATTAGTGGAAGGAAGTAAAAAAAACAAGTTACCAACTAGGAATTATGAGTACTTTTTTGGTAACATTTTGGGGTAATAAAACACTTCATGTAACTAACACAGGGTTAATCAAGCACTTACTATATTTTTTTTAATACGCATGCGTGTAATGCAATATATTTTGAACGTTTCTTTATTTTATTGCATTCTTATCAGTCGAAGAAAATCGTTCTTCGTACGATTTTATTTTAGGAGACGGTCAGCCATACTCTTGATTGAATTTAATCAGACAAAGTGGTCTAGGTGTGATTCTACAGAACAATGGTAGTGATGTCGCTTGTCCCTGAAATGGCACCGTGTTAAAACTAAATTGCAGTCATCAAATAAGTATCATCTATTTTATTCTTGATTTTTTGCTCTTTGTTTTTCCCCAACTCTATTTTACACACACATATACAAAAAACAAACAAGTATACACACATATACGTATACACAATAATAATATGTATATACCTGTTTTCTTCTGTCATTCTTTTAGCTTGGGGAAATCTCTTCCGACTTCTTGCTTCCCAGTCAACTTTTATCTTCAAAATTTTAAATGCAATGGCACACGTTATATTCTGTCTTCTAAATTCTTGTTCTTTTATTGTCCTCTCTCTTTAATAATAGATTTTCTCATATTCTCTAATACTCGATAACTCCTTGCACCTAGTGGTTTTATTAAATACTTTAGACAAGAAAACATTTTAAAAAAATAATTAATTATCAATACTGTACAAATGTTTTAAAATGTAGATATTTTAAAATATGTTTTAAATCTATTTTTAGATAGTTACACATTTCAATAACTTAGTTACCTCCCTTGACGTTTGCCGTGTGTTTTTCACTACACAAGTAAAAATTCAATTTTCAGATAAACACAACAATTTCCTCTTAGAAAAGTGATGAACACAGCAATTTTTTGTTTTAGAAAATACAAGGCCCTGATGACGACATTGAGATAACGTCGAAATTACTCAGAATAAAATGAATATGCATCAACATGGTAATTTAATAAAGGTACTAAGACACTCGTCCGTAATTATGAGCGAATCCTATTAAAAATAAGTAGATAAAAATTGTCTCAATTTTTTAATGATACATGTCTTAATGAAAACATGCTGCCAAAATATATGCAATACAATCCATGTGGGTAAAGTCTATTTCAAACCGGCGCAAACTTATGCCAGCCTTAGACTGACTTTATAATAAATACATTGAGCTCTTTCTGTGGATTAGTTTTAATATCTGATATTACTAGGATGCACCTGGATTATATACAAACGTATCTATTACCTGTACTATATATATATATATATATATATATATATAGCAAACAATCCATGTGGATAAAGTCTATTTCAAACCGGCACAAACTTATGCCAGCCCTATACTGACTTTATAATAAATACATTGAGCTCTTTCTGTGGATTAGTTTTAATATCTGATATTACTAGGATGCACCTGGATTATATACAAACGTATCTATTACCTGTACTATATATATATATATATATATATATATATATATATATATATATATATATATATATATATATATATAATAAAATGACTTAAACAAGTGTTTAAGCCTTTTTATTATATCCTTACTCTGTCCTGAACATGGAGTTCTACCTGGATTCTATCCTCTTGGAATTATTTTTTATACAAATATATGTGTATGTATGTATGTATGCATATGTATGTATATATTTACCATATATATATATATATATATATATATATATATATATATATATATGAGTGTTTGTGTGTGTGTTTGTGTGTTTATTATAAATTTCTATAATCTATTAATAAGATAAACACATATACTTGTTTTGTGTTTTATACATACATGTATATATGTATCAGTGTACCCCTGTATCTGTCGTAGTTGTAATAAATTCAATAAATATATATTTATATCTGCACGGGGTGGGGGCGCATACCAAATAGACATTACGCCTATTGGGCCTTTTGTAAATGATGTTAAAAGGAGCAAACAAGTCTGTGTGTGAAATTCTTGGAAGCCGTAAAATATGTGAAATGCAGATATCATGCTCATAGGTACATTGCAATTCTTATGTAGAACACTCTTCTATACAGAGACCATAATTACATTAGCCTCTTTCCATATTCTGATGCAAGGAAAACTCGAAGTCTCTGGTTGAGGCTGGCGGGCAACTCCTACTACACAATGCAGTTAAATAATAATAATAATAATAATAATAATGACACATGGCACATTAGATAAAGGCGTTAGTTTGATTCAGTGACAGCAACCAAAGAGTGTGAATTCAATATCTGGTTAAGGCACTGGACAACTTACAGAGGGGAATTAACAGGAGATAACTGATATCCATTAGACATGGCACGTGGAACTAGAACAGTCTATCCCAGTGAGCGAAATAAAGGGTTCAGTTCGACATTCCAACCACCTGAAGAAGGCCCGAGCATACAATGGCCGAAACGTTGTAATAAATATGGCGCAAAGATGAGACAATAGTCCGAATAATGTAAATAGTGTGCATAATACCTCATCTCTGAAATATAGACAGGTACTGTATAATAATAATAATAATAATAATAATAATAAGAAGAAGAAGAAGAAGAAGAAGAAGAAGAAGAATGATAAAATGTGTCACATGGGATCATCACCAATACTCATTGAAGGGATTCCTGGAATAAATACAAAAAATTGTTCTCACAAGTACAGCCCACACCTTATGAAGGGCTTTATCAATGTAAAATATGTGTGTGTATGTATGCTTTCATGATGCCATTTCTGACCTTAGGTCTCAGTGAGGGAGGCGGAAAGAAATGTGTACACACCAGAAATCAAAGGAAATAAAATGATAATAATAATAATAAAAGCAAAGGAGATGCAGTACATCACACCCAAATGAAGGGGAAAGTAAGAAAAGAATACTATAAGCGTGTGCATCTGGTTGAAGCGAATGGATATCATAACGAAGAAGCTTCTCACTTGCCACTTCATACATCATCCTAAGTTTGATATTGATAGTCTGTATGTGTCTAGATTCGAAGGAGACAGAGGATTATTCCAAACAGAACTGTCTTACAAAATCACAACAATTAGTCTTTAAAGATACCTGCTAATTATAGAATACTAAGATGATGATCTTTGTCAAAGAACATTAAAGAAATAAGAAAATTTATTCACTAAAAAATGGAAACCATAAAATTCAAAGACTAATTTCAGGTGACTGAATAAGTGCAAATAAATCACCATACACCTACTGCAACGACAATAAACCTAAAAAAGGAAACAAAAGCAAATGCAATGTGTCAAATACAGTAACGATTGCAATACAAGCCTCTTCATGGTCAATACTCTGCCCGTGCCAAACAAGCTAACTAGAAATTATTAAGCACACATACTGAAACATTGTGTTGACTCCAAATGCGTATTCTGTGATTAATATCCACCAGTTGACCAACTTGTACCAGGCTGCTCTGTGTTAGCACCAACTGGATATGAAACACGGCATAATAGAGTATGTCATTATCTGCACTAGAAAATATGCAACTTTTACGGGAGGGAAACTACAAGAAACAGATATGAGCACCACCCAGATCTGGTTACAGAGTAACAATTTTATCGCATATTACAATATTTGACTGAGCAATCAAAGCTAATCGAGCAGACATCGTAATCAAAGACTACAAAAACTAACTGTGCTTTCTTATTGACATGCCAATCTCTGCAGATTGTAATGTATCTTTGAAGATATTTAAGAAACTATCAAAATAGAAGGAGCTTGAAATGAAAAGCTAAAAAATGTGGAACATGAGGACAACAATAATTCCAGTTGTATTTGGAACCTTATAGTTTGATAGGAAAACGTTCCAATAGACGTATTGACGGAATTTCTGGTAGCCAATGTCCTTAAAGAAATACGCAAAACGGTACTCACAAGCAAAGCTCAGACATTACGAAGAGCTTTATCCATATAAAATGTTTGTGATCTTTCGTGATCGGTGGAAAATGTCACAAAGCCATTTTTAACCATAGGTCTCTGGTTGGAACTCCGAAAGAAATGTGTATACATCAGAAATCAATAGTGGTAGTAATAAAAGTAGTAGTAGCAGTAGTAGGAGTAGAAGTAGAAGTATTGATGTTCTGGTACAAACACCATCAGAATGATGTGATAGAAGGTTAAAGAGGGACTATAGTGTAGAATATCCAAATCCCTATAAAAAGGATATTTGATGCAAATAGACCAGAATTAGTCATAAAAGATAAAAAAAAAAACAAAAAAAAACTTGCCAACTAATTGATTTGACTTGCTCACAGGATTCTACTGTTTCTAAAAAAAAAATAATTTTAAAAACTATCAAATTCTAAGAACCCGCAAATCGAAGTAACAAAAAATGTGGATATAAACTACGATTATCACACTTGTGATATGAGGCATGGTAAAGAAGGCTACCGAAAATCATATGTGAAATTCTTGACGCTGCAAATTATTAATTTGTGAGTAACTACACCCATAATCCACAAAATCCTCCGCACTTAAACGAAACGTCGCAAATATCCATAGATAACTCTCCTACTCTCTTACAGTGTCCTTTTTACTAATAAACCTCGGAGTATGAGTACTTGGTAATTAAGCATTTCAAATTATTCTCCGGCAGGATGATACAATAATAATAATAATAATAATAATAATAATAATAATAATAATGGGCGTAGTATACTCTTATCAAACTCGGTGTTTTTAATTTTTTTAAGCATTTCACTACAAGCAATATGGTAGTGCTACTAGCACGCAAGGAGTTACAGAGAGTGAAAGTGAAAGAAAAAAAAACTGGTTGTAAGGGCGACCGAGGAAAAGATAAAAAAAGAACGTTGATCAAGACAACAGAAGATGGCGATTTAGGCTGGATTTAATTTTTGAAGATTTTTCTTATCGGGTAAGCAAGTAAAAGGGGTAGAGTTCCTTTGCCGGTAAGTGCGAGAAAAGTTGGCGTAGAAGTGGCGGTTGTATTTAACTATTTCAACAGAAAAAGGGTGGGTCCTAAATGGCAGTCTAGTAGCATGCTTAAATTTATGTAGTCGGGGCATCAGGGAAGATAGCTGATCTGAACAGTTGCCATGAAAATAGTTGTAGAAAAAACAGAGGGAAATCAAATCATGTCTATGAGAAAATGTCTGAAGTCGTGATGTCAAGTCAGGGCCGATGACATTGCAGATCCTCCTTTGTATTTTGTCGATAACCTCGAGATGAACAGCGGCGGCTCAGACAAGATATTCAATGCATGGCCGATTGGTAGAATTGTAGATATGTAACATGGACTCTGACGCGGAAAACCTTCTGGTACGACCCTATCTTGTGATTCCTATATTTACATCTTAGAGACACCTATTGACATATTGCTTTCTTACTCTACAATAATATTGATGATACCTAGATCTTACATCAAGTATGACTCTCATGCCTTCGGATCTTCACTGATTGGCAATGTTATCATGAACATTTTGCCTTACTAAATTAAGGTATGCTATAGTATTGGGTTGTCCGGAACGTTCGTGCCGATTTTTAAGAGAAATTAAAACACAAAACAAAAATATGCCATTGAATATTTATTCAACTAAATATGAACCATTTTGTTGCACAACATTTCTCCATTTTTCCCTCAACTTAAAGTATCCATGAATCTAGGAGGTTTCTCGGCAAAGAAGTTATTAAGTTGATTAGTTATGCCATCCAAAAAATTAAAATAATTATCATTAAGGTTAATTTGCAAGCATCTAAAGAAATGAAAATCCGATGGAGCAATATTTGGTGAACATGGTGGGTCCGGTAACACATCACAATCAAGCTGCACCAATGTTTTCTGGTCGTCAAACAAACGTGAGGTCTAGTACAATCCTGATGGAAAAAAAAAAAAACCACCTTTCCTGTTCTGGGAATTTTTCTTGGATTGTTGCATTTAATTCGTCCAGTTGTGAGCGTTAGTTTTCAGAATTAATTGACTGGTTACTTGGCAGAAGCTCATAGTACAGGATTCCTTTCCAATCCCACTAGATGCACAGCATTACTTTTCTTAAGATAAAGACCTGCTTAATAAAATAAAGTTGACTCATGTTGCTTATTCCAGGATCTTTTTCACTGAACATTGTTGTAAACGATCCATTTCTCATCACCCGTCAAAATTTGCTTAAAAAAAGGATGCGTTTATACAGTAATTAGCAGATTAAATGCGATCCAAAATATTCTTTTCACTCAGATCATGTGGCATACGAAAAACGTAGCTTTACTCAATGTTCATGGATGGTGGGTTTATTAAAGTTAGTGTTTCTACCAATTTTTGCGTTTTGCAATATGGGTTATTCTCAATATCTTGATTTAGTCGTAATTGGGGGTCGGCCTGAGCGTTCTTCATTAATAAAGCTACAATATATAAATATAAACTTAGCAAACCACTTCCGTACATTTCTGTCAGCTAAAGCACCTTCACCGTCCACAGCACATACATTTTGTTGCTTGCGAGGCGTTTTTGCCTTTACGGTAAAAAAAATCATCAAGGGTCTAAAATGCATCTAAATTTTTCCATTTTCATACAGATGCAATATTGAAACGAGTTAATTCATTTTAAACTTTATTTCTTAAGAGGCAGTTTGAAATGTGCTCTAATCGGAAATGTAAGCATATTATATCTGTCGATAAATTTGATATGTCCTATCGTATCGGAACAAGAACGACTAAACGTCGGCATGAACATATAATATACTAGCAGTAGAGCCCGGCGTTGCCCGGGGATGTAACAGTAAGAGATAGATCAAGTATCGACCATCATAAAGATTGAAAACAATCGTTATGAACTTATGAGTCTACCGATTGAATAGAATTTTATTATAAACAATTGTCTTGTAAATGGAATTTTTAAAGCATTCTGAATGTAAAAATAAAGAAAAAACTGTGCAAGACAATAAGAAACACTACCTGCCCAAAAAAGTGAAGTTTTGCTGAAATCGGTTGAAATATGTAGGAAATCTATATATAATCCATATATAAACGAACACACACACACACACACAACCTGGGTTTTATGATAAGTATAACTCGATATGAGTTGTCCCACTTTCATTCTGTCGACAGTGATGCCTCTTAATCGTGTTTTCAAATTGATTTCGTGCAAAAACAATTGTGTTTTTCCAATTTTGGGGGCTGTCAGAACCGCCGCAAGGTAATTTTACGTAGTCCTGTGAAGGTTTGTTGAAATCGGTTGAAAAATGTAGGAAATCGGATCCAATCTATAAACGAACAGACGCACACACACACACAACCTGGGTTTTATAATAAGTATGATTTGTACGTAATTTTATGCTTTCATCTACAGATATTTTTCACATAATTTTTTTACTTTCCGTTTAAAGGTATATTTTTATATACATAGTTTATATGTCATAAATAAATTGTTTGTAATTTTACTATAAAAATAGATTTTTATATTTTTGACAGCGTCTCGTATTTCCAAACAGTTACTCATCTTGATACTTACCAGGCTCGACGTAGCTTAACTTCGGCGATTGTACGGGAACCAAAATATATTTGGAGTTAAGGTCTGTAAACAAATTCTTTTCATACACTCGAATACTCTGTTAGTTTTAACTCGGGTTTTAGTTCACACGTATAGATAAAGTCCACACTTGATGCAATGATGTGACAAATGAATTTTACCAATATGCTGTATAAGTTATTCTAAATCTATTGCAACACGCCTCTATGCTTTCGTACAGAAAATTGAAAACAAACACGAAAGCCTGAATAGAAAAGTGAACATTCATTATCTTTAAGGAAATTTTCCGAACCCATCAAAATCGGGGAGGTTTAAACAAAAATTTTATTAATTTCGGTTTATTAATTCCGCCTTTTTGACCCTTTAAATGTCCTTTTAACATCCGTTTTTATTAAGACGTCTCGTTTATTGCAAATCGAGAAAAATTTCAACACTTCTAATTATTACGACTCTCCCTTTATATTAGCGTAGTACAATTACCATAAAAAAGAAACTTGTTTAAAATGATTTATTTGAATTTGAATTATTTAATGACCACAATATCACATATATTGTTTAATGTTCTATTAAAAAGAATATTTTGTTTAATGGCCTATTAAAAAGTATATTTTGTTTAATGGCCTATTAAAAAGTATATTTTGTTTAATGGTCTATTGAAAAGCATATTTTGTTTAAAGTTCTATTAAAAATGATATGGTCTATTGCAATTTTCATGATGATTGCCAACACATATTCGCTCCATATAAAAATTCAGTGGCTGTTAATTTTATCGGCTTTGTTCTTTCTGAATGCTAATGTCAAGTATGAAATTCAAAATGCCTGGATCGCAAAAATTGGTAAAATTATATTATTGTTGGTTTGATCAAGTGACTTGGACTGATTCTCCCTGTCACGTTTTTCTTGTACTAGAGTTATACAGATATAATATAGATTTATAGAACATTCGAAATTTCTTTTTATATTATTTCTCGGGAAAACATCCAAAGCAAATATAATATACCACAGAAGCTTTAGAGCAAGTAGACTTTGCGAATAGTAATTTGATAAAATCATAACCTTAAAATATCTAAAAATGCAAGGAAGTGTTAACATTCAACTCTAATTTACGTGGTCCATTCTCAAGTACAAGACTCAGGTATTGTTACGATGTTGCCCCAAGAAACGTTCAGAAGTAAGAATTTGATCTTCAGAAAGAAGGAGCGTACAATTGAGATTTCTAAACACTGGACATATCAATAGCATACTGGCAATAGTTCTATGTTTTGGGCAATTTTCCAACAGTAAGAAGGTGGATCAATAAATTTGTAACCCGATACAGTTCTTAGCAGAATTTTGTTCCAAAATATGACCACTTTTTTCGTCATCAGATTCCGTGCTTACTGATCTAGCTAGGTATATTTGAAAGATTTCCTTTTTTTACATAAAAATTATATCCCTGCTCAAATGATGAATATGACTGCTAGACGTCGATATTTTTGTTATAAAGTTTATATAGTTATGGGAATAGAATCCAACCACAACCATTTGTTTTTATTTAGATTCTTGTAATATCACATTAATGTGATGATGGTTAATTACACGGCTCTGGCAATATAAAATACGATGGTGGGCATCAATATATATTAATGCCCAGCACCCGATTTTGTGGGGACGCCCATCTTTAATGTGTTATAGGTAGAAACCTATAGATAATACCGACTTTTATAAACTTATAATTAATACCGGAGTTGCTATTAATACAGGAAATTAATTTTAATGCGAAAAGTAATAACCGCTCCTTTGGGTAGCCAAAGAAACATTTCAAAATCTAAAAAGAGTATTAAGAAAAAGCAAATATCCTTAGAAACAAAAAAAAAAGTGTACTGAACTGTTACGAGACTTGAAGCAAGAGAAATGTGGTAATACAGAAGGATGCTGAGGATAACATGGACCGAAAATGTGACCAACGGCGAATTTTTAGAGAAAATGGAAGCAAAAGAACGCTTAACACCAGGAAGAGACATTTGACATTTCTAGGGCAATTAGAGGAAAGGGGACTTGGAAAATCTGGTACGCACAGGACAGATTGGCGGCAAGAGGGGCAGAGGATAACAACACAAAACGTACTTATTGAGCTTGGGTAAATGGATATGGTTAGGAGAAATAACAAAAAAAAAATTATTAACAGCTACGAAGGACAGGAAAGTTTAGAGAGTCATGATCGCCTCCATCCTGAAGGGATATAGCTCATAGAAGAAAAAGAAGTTAATACCCGGTTTCATGATGAGCGTTGATTGGTTATATATATATATATATATATATATATATATATATGCACACACACACTCACATATATATATAAGATATTTTTATTTTCATAAGTTCTTTTTAAAGATACAAATATAAATAAATAAGTAAATTCACTGTTATAATAAACAGTATTAACGGCATTTACTGGCCTGGATTATAAACAGAGCATTTACTTAAATATTTATCTTTAAAAAGAATGTATAAACATAAAAATGTCTTAAAATAATAGTCGGACTTTGTCCACTTCACAATATATCATATTGATATATTTCATATTGATTATATATATATATATATATATATATATATATATATATATACAACAATCAACCCCAAAATTGAACAAATAGCTTTAATTAAACTCTCAAACCAAAACAAAACTTTTAAATAAGTGATATAAACAAATTTTTACTACGTTAATAAATAAATAAATAAAATAAGAAACAAAAAATAAAAACAAGCAATATAATTTGACCCAAATAAATAAACGACTTCCGGTAAAATAACCGCCATAATAGAATACCCACAATGCACCACTAACCCGTATATATAAATAGCCGAGAAAAATAACAGCATGTGTGCCTGACGATTGCATATAGCATGAAACAGACTGTCGCCTCTAAGTGCTGACTTCTATGTTCACTTTTATATTTACACGCTCTATCCATAAATATAGCATACCTTAAGACTATATTTCTTTATATATATATATATATATATGTGTGTGTGTGTGTGTGTGTGTGTGTGTGTGTGCGTGTGCGTGTGCGTATTTGCTCTTATTAGAAAAGTATATGATAGACTTTTTATTGGAAAAAAAACTTCATCGGTCGCATAAGGAAACTCAATTAAAATAACTTTTTATCATTCAGGAATATGTCTATAGGAGCGTCGATTCTGCATAAGTCTAAAAATAGAGTTCAGTGCTGGCAGGAAATGAAATCTCAGTTGGTCGCTTGAAAAAAAAAAATTAGTAACTTTGTTACTTTGGAGAATCGGTTTTTTTTTGTTGTTTTTTCAGAGCTGTCAATGCACATGATTAAAGTATTTTTTCCATTCGAAATAGAAAGTTAAACGGGGTATGTTTATTAGGTTGATTTTCTCTCCAGGTGCTGGTAAATACGGTAAAGACTATCAAATTTAACTCAACGCTAAAAGGGAGATGCACTTCTTAGCACCGCTTGACTTAAGTGACTTATTTCCAGTACTATTGCTACGTCGTAAGCAGCTATCATAAATGCATTTTTAAGTTGGGGGAGTGGTCAGAATCACATGAGGAAGTACCGATATGCTTCAGAAGAAAAACAAAACTCTTAAACTTCGTAACTACAAAATGATACAGTTATTTTTTGAAAACTTGCATCACCGTTTTCAAAACAATGCAGGGATCCCCACCAAAAAAAAAAAAAAAAAAAAAAAAAACTCCATTTTGTCGTCTAATAAAATAGTCAATTCTCGCACAAATGATCTTAAATTTTAATAAAATGTGTAACATCTAACTACCTTGACTATGCGGACTTAATTAGTATCGATCAGAAAAGATGGATCAAGCGTATCACTGATAAGGACAATATGCTTTTGAACTGACCATCACGTTCACCTCACTTGACACCTTATGCTATTTTTCTCTGGGGCTATGTGAAAGGAGTATCCCCCTCTTCCTACAAGACTAGAGTAACTTAAGCAGAGAATCACTGAGTCGCAGGAGAATGCTATGCAAGACATGCTACAACGTGTTTGGCAGGAACTGGATTATCGACTTGACGTGTGCCGTGTCACAGGTGGTCCGCATATTGAACATTTGTGAAGCTTTGTGAAATCGGATATAAAATCTACATCCCTTTGAATAGCTTGTTTGAATTTTGATAAAATAAATCTTTTGTTGTTCAAAATGAAGCATCTTCAATCTCGTTTACCAGGGAGATGCAGTTACCTAGATATTCAAATGTTAAATGATGTCAATTTTGGGAAAAACCCTGATTTAGTTTTTTCATGATTTCGTTCGGACTAATATCCTTATCTCTTCTCTGTTTTAATATCTGAGACGAAAAGCTATATGTCTTTAAATTATTTATATTCGAACAATTGTTCTCATATTTTCTGTTATCATTACAACGTTTCGGGCGTCGTAAACTCTGGCTTTCTTTGGGTGCTTGTTGATCTGGCTATCTTTTGGGGAATTTCTAATTGAACCCTGTATTCAATCTACGGAGGTAGATTTTTCTCGTTCCATTGTCCATGGCCAGGGGACATTTCGCCTTGTTCTTATCTAATACTGTAAACTTATTACTTGGCTTCTTTACACTGAGTCCAAGTTTTGCAATACCCGGCCCAAATATTGAAATCAATCGCCATGTCTTTCGGGATAGTGGCCTATTTGAAAAGGCGTTGGTTCTTGCATTTGGTGATATGGTAATTGTGAGTAGTACTAAAATAGAGATATGGTTCCGTCTGTGTGAAAGGGATCGGTTAGGCCACGTACACCATTTTGAACTCCATCAAGGCTGGAGAGTGAGGATTGAGCAGCTCCAAACCCAGACAGGGCTGCAATACTCCGTTTTACAAATGGAGTCGATTCGACAGGGATATCGCTTAACAGACGAGAATACATTGGTCGAAACATGTGAGAAACGAGGAGGTTTTAATGAAAATGAAAAATAAAAGAACACTTGTCTTAAAATCGCAAAGACGTGGTTGAAATTGTTCGATGCATAACGTGGAAAGAACTCTTGGAAAATGTCTCCATTGAAGACAGGAAGGACAGAAGGAAGCAGCAGAAGGATGGTCCTTAGATCGGGAACAAAGAGTAACGATAAAGAGTGTAATGTTTGTTACAGCTTCAAGAAAAAAGGATGTGGCGGAGAGCCGTTATCAGGCTTACGGCCACATCTAGTTGAAACAGCGGTACGATCACCGAAGTTAATAAAAGTCGTGCCTGGTTATTATCAAGATGAGTGACCGTTTGGGGATACGAGGTACAGTAAGCCTAAATGTGCGGGTGGTGTAATGAATAATGGCTCGAATTGTTAATCGGCGAGCAGAGTTCGAATTCTTGTTGAGTTCGTTATATTCACGTATGTGGAAGTACCCTTGGAAAATGTATGAAACTATCTCTTCTGCCTCAGCTGCGTGTTTATTAGTAGGACTTGTATCACTAAACCATTATTATCTATTATAATATTTTCTGGCTTTAAATAACCTGCAAAAGATTAATAAGTCTTATAAAACGAATCAATTAACAATCAAAGATATGATCGCTGACGTCGTACACGGACACAATGCATAAAAGAAAGAGAATGGTTGAATATTCAGATGAGCGTGATAAGCAATATCGTTATGCATAGAACTTGTTTTCATTGGGTTTGTTTTTATTGTCTATTGAAAACTAAAAACAGATTTCATATGGCTTGCATTAAAGTTAGTCGACTGTTAAATTGTGATTTTTTTGTAGCACGCGTTCGAAGCCTTCGGGACTGGAAATGTCTTTGACTATTTTTTTTCTCTTCACTGTTTTCATTTGTTTTCTTTTTTTCTTTCGAAGTTCAACTCTCTGACATGAATGCTTTTTCATTGGGTTTTGTAAAGAAGTCTGAATGCCCTTAACATAAAAGAGCAAAGGCCTTTACCTTTTTATAACGATCTACTAATAGATCTTCCCTGTCACTTTCCATAATTGGAACTGAACGCTTCCAGTGAACAACTGTTGGCAGATTCTTAACACGAATTGTATTTTCTGTGCAGCAAGAACCGCCAGTATTTTTCGTCATTTAATAAACAATAGGGCAACAAAAGTCGTCAACACTTCTATATTGTTAGAGAAAAAATAACAATGTAAATAAAAATAATGGCTTATAATCTATTATATAATAATTACCATTGCCTATTTATTTATATATTTCATGTCACGAATTATAGTGAGAAGGGTGTTAAATTAACGGACTGTAGTAAATTTATGAGTGCTTACTTTCATTTTAATAATCTATAAAATATTTATTAACCTATGAAAATAATATAAAATATTTTATATTTTATAAAAAAAAAAAAAAAAATTATAAGTCTTTAAACAAATTTAGCTCCCGAGCAAAATGATCCGTTCAATTAATCTGTACCTTTTCTACTCCGATTCTTAGACTACTGTCTTATTTCTTTTGAATTTTCTTGCGGTATACTCATATACCTTTATCCGCTAAGTGATTGTCTCGTTTCAAGTTCTTCTTAAGATAGGTTTTGTCATTTCCGTATTTGTCGTTCTATTGGGGATCGTCTACTTCTGTTGAGAGGTGTTTCATAATATTAAACGTATAATAGTTTTGAAAAAATATTGAACAAAACGTGATTTATAATAATTGCAAGAATAATCAATGAATCGTTGATACCATTGACCATCTAAAAATAAATAAAAACGGTTTAATTAAACGACCCACTGGCCTTGATTTTAGTTATGAATTCTGAATTTCCTGTTTATTGAATCTATTTAGCATTGCAAACATGTGACCTTGCTATGATTTCCCATTTTCTACTCTGGAGATGTTTTTGTTTTTTGTTCCCACATGTATTTTGACAGGTTAGTGTTCTTAGCATATCTCTTATTTTTGAAAGTGATATAATTATTATAATACCTTTCTTTTAAATCTTTTCTTATACTTCTATATAATTTGTTTCTTATACATTAATAGTTTTACTGTAGATTTATATGTAATACTAGTAAACTCTTGGCATCACAAATGACAGCAATTGTTAGAAAGTTTTAATAATGAGATGTAATGATTCAATAAAACGGAGATAAAGAATTCGCAATAGAGGCCAATGACCCGTCTAATTAATCGGGTTCCTTTATATTTTTAGACGTTTAATGGTATCTATGATTCATTGATTACTCTTGGTATTATATAAATTCCTTTTCGTTCAATGTCTTTTTATGTTTAAGATTTTATATGCTTAAAATAACAGCGAAATGGAAATATCTCTCGGAAGATAGGATTAGCAACTGAACGGCAAAGACGCCGACGGCAAAGACTATTTTAAGACCATGTTGAAGCGAGGTGATCATTTAAGAGTGAAAGGTCTCTGAATGTCTCACATGAAAGGCTTGAAAAAATAAGACTGCTATTTAAGAAACGCCGAAGTAAAGGAACCGATTAATTAAACTGTTCATTTTACTTGTGAAGTAATTTTGCCTAAATGCAGATGAATATTTTATTTTTTATAGATTATTAAAACGTCTAAGGCTAGTAATCATTCATAAACATGACTGACATGATTTGACTCTCTTCCCAACTCAGATGAGACAGGACATATATAAAGAAATACATATTTTTAATGAGGCATTAAATTCATGCTACATCTCTCGATATTGTGCACTATAATTACAAATAATATTGGCTTAAAAAATATTTTATAGAAATACTTCGTTTTTCACAAATCATAATCATATATACATATATATCATATCATACTTATTATAAAACCCACGATGTGTGTGTCTGTTCGTTTATATATTTGATCGGATTTCCTACATTTTTCAACCGATTTCAACAAAACTTCACAGGACTACGTAAAATTACCTTGCAGTGGTTCTGACAGCACCAAAAATTGGAAAAAAAAATTGTTTTTACACGAAATCAATTTGAAAACACGATTAAGAGGCATCATTGTCGCGAGAATGAAAGGGGGACAACTCATATCGAGTTATACTTATTATAAAACCCAGGTTGTTTGTGTGTGTGTGTGTGTGTGTGTGTGTGTGTGTTTCGTTTATATATGGGATCGGATTTCCTACATTTTTCAACCGATTTCAACAAAACTTCACTTTTTTTGGCAGGTAGTGTTTCTTATTGTCTTGCACAGATTTTTCTTTACTTTTACATTCAGAATGCTTTAAAAATTCCATTTACAAGACAATTGTTTATAATAAAATTCTATTCAATCGGTAGACTCATAACGATTGAAAATAATGTTTTTGTTTGAGTTTGGGTTTGACCAATTTGTAAAAAAAAACAAAAAAACAAAAAAAAAACTAATTAAGACATGCGTGTCCGTCAAGCTTAAACAATAATCTTTGTCAATTTTATTTTTCAGTCTTTATGATGGTCGATACTTGATCTATCTCTTACTGTTACATCCCCGGGCAACGCCGGGCTCTACTGCTAGTATACATATATGAGGAAAAATGAAAATTTCTCGTATCGACCGCGAATCCCATTTCAAGACTAATCATAATGATGTCAATTTTTCGGGACACCTTGTACTTTAGTTATTAATGAATGACAAGAACATGATTTTTAACTACATAGAATTGGTCATAACAGTTTTTGCATGTACATATCAATTGAACTGGATTTGACATGCTTGAGTGATCATGTCTCTTTTTAATTCATGATCAACCAAGTGAATATAACAAACCCAACTGGAATTCAAACTCGGCTCACCGATTTTTCACACTCAGCCGTTATCCATTATATCACCCACACATCCAAGCTTACAGAACCTATTATCTTCAAGTGGTAACCGATCAAGGTACCTCTGATCATAAGTACTATCTCTACATTAGAGAATCCGACGGTTGAAAAATTCTATATTGGTAGTACTAAGAAGCCTTTTAAGACTAGGTGGTATCAGCATATCTTGTTCTTCATTAATAGTACTTATAGAAATAATGCATCAAATTCTAAAGTTTTTGGGAGTTTAAATGATAATAAAACTCCGAAGGTGAAATGGAAATTTTTAAAAATGGCAAGGACATGTATATGAACTTTGTTTTCTGTGTTTACATGAAAACTCGGAAATTATCGGGTTCTTTGATAAGAATTCTTTATTAAACCGAAGATCCGAATTAACTGTTAATTGTAAACACAGTCTACCTTTATACCTTACTATTCAATTAAGTTTTAGGATTTGCCAATGTCTTTTCTTAGATTTTAGTTGAACTGTGTTGTACCATATATGGCTTATCTTTCTATTTGTAAGATTAATTTGGGTTTAATTTAGTTCTGTATTGATCTCCTGATAGTATTATTAACATCTTATACGGATGTATTAGTATGCAGTTAGATTTTTTGACATTTTACATTGATTGGTTGATATTATTAACATCTTATATGTCTGATATTTTTTTAACGGTTGCATATTATTTACCAAATAATTGTAGATATTTAGACTATTGACGAGTTTCTTAGAGACATCTTATTAACTACAAAAAATTATGTAGGAAATTCACAAAGCTTATAACTAGTTTAGCATTCGGCTAAATTACCTCTTTACCCGCCACCCGATTTTATTTGTTATGAAGGTTGACTTTCTGGCGTATGACAACGACAGTGACTATCGAAAGTACTCGAATGTAATACTATAAAGAATTTTGGAGAGTTTATTAAAAAAATTAATCCGGTTATAAAATACCCCAGTCGGAAATTGGAAAAACAATATAAATGTTGAATCGACATACCGAGCCAGTGTACAGTATTTACATTAGTCGGACTATTGTTCTCATTTTTGTCGCCATATTTGTCACAACGTTTCGGCCGTTGTACGCTCCGGCCTTCTTCAGGTGGTTGGAATTTCGAACTGAACCCTTTATTTCGATCACTGGGGTAGACTGTTCTAGTTCCACGTCCCATGTTTTGATGGATGTTAGTTATCAGTTATCTCCTGCTAATTTTCCCTCTGAAAGTTCTCCACTGCCTTAACCAGGAATTGAACTCACCTTCATTGGGTCTGTCACTGGATCTAACCAACACAAAATGAGTTATTGGTTTTTGAACGCGCCAAAGCAACGCTGAGTTTGATTTTAAATTTTTTTAAATGTTTGCGTTTATACCAAATATGGTGTTGAACAAATTTTTACTGGTAAATTTTACAGTCAAAGTGGCATGAACTATATTGTTCAATAATTACAGTAATGTCGCACTTATTAACTAAAAGTCGCACATGGATCAGTTATTTAAATTACAATAAACGTGCAATCAATTTACAAATACATGAATTATTCACACAAAACTAATGCAAAGGTTAATGATTTAAATGGCGAGACATCCATCATCGCAAACAATTCAAATAGTACACAAAAACCTCCAGATCCGTTATGAATGAATTGATCCTTGTTTATACGGCAGAAATTTATATAAACAAGGATCAATGTTTTGTATATTCCTGGGAAGACCGTTCCTGGAGAATGTGTTGACCATATTTATATGGTCGGTACTCCACTATGAAAATTAGGTGGATCCTACCACAACAGTTATTTATTAAATTTCGAGGCGAAAAAAGTATTCGTACAAAATATGTCTTTAATATGAAAAGGCTTAAATTACATTTATATTCACAATTCTTTCTAAGATTTTGCTAGATTCTTCCAATTATCTTATTACCGGAACAATCTAGAAGATTCCGCAATTTATTTCTTATAAAATGTAATCTCCGAACAAAAATCATACACAATAATTACCATCATGGGGAAAGGCAAGGAACTATCAAATTCGCAAAAAGAATTGATCATCAAACATTGGAAGGAAGGCAAAAGCTTTAGGAAAATAGCAGATATCCTGAATATGCCATTTACTATTATTAGTTCCGTTATTGATAAATATAAAAAGGGGAAAACTGTTGAGAACAAATCGAGATCGGTTGCACAACGCAAGATCTCTCCCAGATCAATGAGAAGAATTCGGCGCAAAATTAAAGAAAATCCAACGTCTACTCTGAGAGGAATACAGGAAGAATTAAAAGCAATGCTCATACATGTTAACAAAGATCGCGTTCACCAAGAAAAACGCCACTACTGTTGAGACAAAAAAAACACAGAGATGTCCAGTTAAAATTTGTTCGTAAGCATAAGAGTAAACCTGAATCATTATGGGAAAGTATTTTGTGCACAGATGAAGCAAAAATTGAACCATTTGGACGTAATTCAAGAATTCACATTTAGAGAAAAAAAAAGAGTATCCTAACGGTGGTGGTAATATTATGGTTTGGGGATGACTTTTTTTTCTGCTAATGGTACGGTAATCTACAGATAATAGATGTTAGAATGAATTCAAAAATATACCAAAAAGTCGTGGACCCTAATTTGATTGGATCAGTAGTAAAGCTTGAAATCCAAAGTGAAAGGCTTTTGAAAGAAGATAATGAACATAAATATATGGCTAAATCTACGAAAAAATGGCTCATATAAAACAATATCTATATGGTCGAGTGTTCCTCACAGTCTCCAGATGTGAATCCAACAGAGAATTTGTGGCATTTAATAAAAATTCAAGTTAAAAGATCTCCGAAAAACATCCTGGACTTAAAGATAATATGCAAAAAAGAATAGAGTAAAATACCAACGATTGATTAACGGCTACAGAAAGAGAATGAATGTTAACATGTAAACATCTTGATTATGTCATTATTTTTGTCACTGCTGTTGAATGCCTTCATGTGATGGGCTTTCTGCTATTGTGTACAGTTTATGTGACTCTGTAGCGCCAGTCAAGAAGGTTCGATGAAGTGTTGTCTTCACCAAAGACCCATAGACTTCATTCGCTCAAAGTTATTTTCAACCATTGATCTTAGTAAGCGGGTTGTATACAGCTGACAGTTTAGATATTTCTGAAAAGGCCGAAATCTATATGAAAGTCTCTATCTGTCTAGGCTATTAAAAGATGACTAAATTTTTCAAGCTTGTATCTCATCTCATATTGTGCTTATAGGAATGAGACAACTTGCATTATTTTGAATGTCGCCAGATACCATTCCTGAAAGTATATTGTCGAATATTTGAAACTACATAGTAAGAATTGAATAAATTGATATTTTTGGTTACAAAGATCATTCCTTCTGCTCATCACAGTTCGCTGGACCAAATAGATTATTCCCCTAACGTGGTATTGCTTAACCGAATAGATTGTTCCCTGAACGCGGCATTGCTCAACCGAATAAATTGTTCTGAGAATGCGGTATTGCTTAACCGAATAAATTGTTCCCTGAACGCAGTATTACTTAAATGATTAGATTGTTCCCTGAAAGCAGCATTGCTTAACCGTATAGATTGTTCCAGGAACGTGATATTGCTTAACCGAATAGATTGTTCACTGCACGAGCTATTGCATAAACGAAAAGATTATTCCCTGAACGCAGTATTACTTAATGGAATACATTGTTCACTGAAGGCGGTATTGCTTAACTGAATAGATTGTTCCCTGAACCTGGTATTGCTTAACCGAATAGATTGTTCAATGAATGCAGTATTGCTTAAGCGAATAGATTCTTTCCTGAACCCGGTATTTCTTAGCCGAATAAATTGTTCCCTGAAGGCGGAATTGCTTAACCGAATAAATTGTTCAATGAACCCTGTATTGCTTAACCGAATAAATTGTTCAATGAACACGGTATTGCTTAACCGAATAGATTGTTCAATGAATGCGGTATTGCTTAACTGAATAGATTTTTTTCCTGGACGCGGTATTGCGCAACCAAATAAATTGTTCACTGAATGCGCTTCTGCTTAACCGAATAGATTGTTCACTGCATGAGCTATTGCATAACCGAATAGATTGTTCACTGAACACAGTGTTACTTAACGGAATAAATTGTTCACTGAACGCGGTATTGCTAAACCGAATAGATTATTCCCCGAAAGCGCTATTGCTTAACCGAATAAATTGTTCACTGAACGCACTATAGCTTAACCGAATAGATTGTTCAATGAAGGCGGTATTGCTTAACCGAATAGATTGTTCCCTGAACCCTGTATTGCTTAACCGAATAAATTGTTCACTGAACGCGGTATTGCTTAACTGAATAAATTGTTCACTGAACGCGGTATTGCTTAACTGAATAAATTGTTCACTGAACGCGGTATTGTTTAACCGAATAGATTGTTCACTTGATTTCATTCTTTTACACAAAACGCACGATATTTTGTTCATAAACTCTTAATAACTGTGAGATTCATTTGCTATTCTGAATCTAATTTTGCTGGTCATCGATTTTAATTGTAATCGAAAAATTACAAGTGAATCAATGAAATGCATATAGATTTTCCCCGAAAACTGTATTTAATTTCATTTGCCAAGTAGTAACCGGAAGATGAATGATATTTGCTGTATAGTAATCTTTTCTTGTAGATATTGTTGACATTAAATATCGTGTGTAAGTGTAGTTAATGGATTATCTTTCATAATCATAATTGTTTTTACACTCAAAACCAATTAGGGTAACTGTATTTTAGTTTCAGATCACAGTGTGTAGAAAACTGAAGCAATTCACGAATTAAATCAAATTGATAGCCGACAAGTAAAGTGCCTTTCTTGTAAAAAAAACAAACCAAAGCAACAAAAAAGACAGCAAAAGTTGAGGTTGTCTGAAGAAAAAAAATCTATTAAGCGGGATATGAATAGAACTTACTCCGCTAAGATATAACACAAATAAAAAAAGCCTCAGAATATGATGAATGTGATATTTCTATCATATAATATTAAGTCGCAAAGATAATTATAATCTATAAAATGGCGTCGATTAATTTAGACAAATTTATACTAGCTTTTCTTAAAACAAATATTTCCTTTTATTTAAGTTTCTTACTGTAATAAATAATCTTACTACCAGTTACGTTCAGGAAGGAGACCAAATACGACTCTCCTCAAATTCCCTTTCTTTATTATCTATGATTTCAGATCTTCAGTAAATATATATGCAGACGATGCTACAGTCTATGAGCTCACATCTTAAAATATAGGTGACCAGAGTCTGGTAGCTGATCCGACTTAACTCTAACAGTTTAATGGGGAAAATGGCTTGGAATTCCCAATGCCTTGAAAACCAACCTAGTCAATATTCATGAACACAGACAAGACGCATAGTTTGCTCCACTAACTGTAGTACTCTCAACGAGACATCTTGTCTTGAACGTGTATTGGGAGTCCGGCTCAGTTCACACCTCAGGTGGAGCTCGTATATATGATAGGTTCTTAATGATCCTAGAAATGATGTTCATTTTCTTGTACCACCCCAGACAATAAATGGTTCCTTTGACCACAGAATTTTTACTATCTTTACTAGAATTAGATCAGACGAAAAATGGAATATTGCTGCCATATCTGGTTCAAAGTTCTGAATCATCTCTCAAGCCTTGATAGAGTTCAAAATCAGTTACGAAGCCTTGTGGGTGATTAATTTCTTTTTACATTACAACATCTTTCCCACAGGTGAAATACTGCAGGGACTCACTAGTCTATCGCTATCTCCATGTCAGATGTTCTGATGAGCTACATTCCATAGATCCGCCAGTCCTAACATTTATATCTAAGAGCCGCCATACCACCTACACAGAGCCGACTTATCTTCATTCCCCCGTATTCCATTGGTAAGCCAAAAAACTTCCACTTAGGCAGCTCCTTCTCCATAACTGTTAATTTGTGAAAAGAATGCTTCCCTGATCACTAGGACCTTAACTCAAGTTTAGAGAACGCTGTCTATACTTCTATGTAGTTCTTGTAGCGGGCGTGAGAGGGAAATGAGTTCATGCCTATCCCAATGGCATTCGTGTGAATTAAAAGTCACAAACTAGGACGGAATTTTAAAATGAAGAATTTCATAAGTTTTATTTCGTAAAATGCTTAAGTTTAGGGTTCCATAAAACCTTTGAAACGCAAGTCGTAAAATGAATTCTGAATAACTTTAAATCTGTAATGGCTATTTTGTTTTGTTTTTTTTTTAGGCTCGAACACTCGACTTGTTCATGTGCTTTTACAAGTGTAATAGTATTATACGTCACAGCCAAGGGCGGAATTTGAACCCTGCTTATTTATCTCACGCTGCGTGCCAATATATACTATTCAAATATATTTACATATACTATTCAAATATATTTACATATAGTATTGCAATAATGAATATTGTAATAAATTTAAATATCATTAAAAAATCTTGACGAAATGGAACATTTCTTTAAGATCAGAGAAAATAGTGCCGAACTCTTGTGTAATATCAATCATGCAATAGTTTTTGAAGCGTTTCACCCCAAGCAAGGCGGGAAGCCACTAGCACGCAAGGGGTTACAAAGAGTTAGAGTGAGACCAAATAGGAGTGATAGAGGAAAGGATGAAGAGAAGATTAGGGGATAGATCAAGGAATCTGAAGACGTCGATTGACATTACATTTGAATAGTTGAATAGTTGGAGATCATAGCTATCAGGTAAACAGGAAAAGAGAAGGGAGTTCCACAGGCGAGAAGTGCGAGACATGAAGCTATTGTAGTAGTAGAGACGGCTATATATATAAGTTTCAACAGTTAAAGGGTGAGAGCGAGATGCCAGCCTAGTTAGACGCTTAAATTCATGAAGTCTGGGAACCAGCGAAAGCAGCTCATCGGAGCAGTTAGTGAATGCTGGAAAATTTCCTCACAGATGAAGAAGAGACTTGAGGTAATACAAATTTGGTACTACAGAAAGTTGCTACGAATAACATAGCAGCATATGAGCAACGAGCAAGTTTTAAATAAAATGGAAACAAAAAAGGGCACTTGTACTTAGATTCAAAAGGTGACATTTAAAACTTCAGGGAGACATAATGAGGAAAGCTGGCTTGGAAAATTTAACACTCACAGGACATAATTAGTTCACGGGGCTCATAAGGAAACAGCAAATAATCTACCTATCAATAACTTACCCACCGACGTAATAAAGCTTCCCAGTGTCTTTCATAGTAATTGTTCTGAGGAATTTTCCTCTGTGGCACCTAGACTTTATGAATTTAACCGCAGGACTAGATCGGTGGCAAATTCTCATCATTTTACAGTCGAAATGGTTAGTTGTAACCGTAAGTTCTATGCTAAAAGTTCCTTCTATACACCTTCTCGCTTTTGGAACTCTCTTCCGGCTTCTTGCTTCCCAGTCTACATTGATCTTCAAAAATTTAAATGCAATGTCAATCGGTATCTTCTGCTTCTTAATTCTTGTTCTTTTATTATTATCTCTCCTTAATAGTATTTTCTTTTTATTCACATACTCTCTAACAATACTCTCAGTTATCTCTTGCGTCTTAGTAGCTTTATTGCCTTGCTTAGAATGAAATGATAAAAATAATAATAGTAATAATGGCTAAGTTATGAAGACAATATTTATTCTGAAACTGATTTAGAATGAGCTCATCCATTGATTTTGTGAGATGTTATATTTCTACATACGTCGTAGACTTCTCAGAACTGTACAAATTTTATGTTTGCTCATAAATTACCATCTGTTTGTATGAAGCTCGGCCCTTAGAAGGGTCTTCAAGTTTTCAATCGAGTTAAGGCGAAACGAATAAGCCGGATACTTATTCAAACGATTTTCTTTGAAAATCATTTCATGCTGTTATTAATTAGATTTCTCTGTGTTGAAGAATCTTCATGCATAAAAATAATTCTCATTCTGAAAGCGTTTGGCTTATTGAACCGTAACTCTTCAAATACCAATGCCTCTCTGAGCTGTTATTTTAACACCATCTAGCAGTCTGTACGAGCCCACCACTTTACCGCTTAGAATCCAACAACGAAACCGCATAGCACTACTTCCGCATTCTTGACCGCCAGTAAACTTTCAAACTTTGTAAATGTCGGATGAAATATTAGTTTTAATATATTATCCATTCCCTTCCATTTTCCTTACAGATGTCTTCTAAAATGATGCAAACTGTTCGCTCTGTTTTTGCCATTTAAAATAAAAAAAACCCGTTATTTTTTAAATTACTTCATGATGTAATGGAATAACCAGTCATCACCATGAATGATTACACTATAGGTAGCAAGTACGTATAAAGTCAACCGTCTACGAGAGACAGAGGAGAAAGTAAGAGCGAGACGACGCAAGCACGTCCTACCTTCCAATTAGTGACACTCATGTGTATATCTGTACCATATTTCATATTGTACTTGTTTTATACAAAAAAAAAACTTTCTTCCATCTGATGTCATGCGTTTATTAGCACGGAATATAACACTTCACTGTTCAAATACATAACATTTTCAAAGGTTTGCAATAAGTTATTATTTCTAAATTCTATCCATATACGGGAAACTGAACTGCAAGATGTATTCATGAACTTGCTCATATCACACTTGCATCAGAATTGTTCATCATCTTCGATGAAATCCTTCCTAATTCACTAGTACCAGCTTTAGTCCGAGCATTGCATCCTAGAGAGAATACCGTATTTGTCTACATCGAGATATTCAAGGAAACGAGAACCGCTAGATCACAGATATCCCTTTTCCAGCTGTCGTAAACGTTAAATCAAGAATACCCCTTCCACAACTATATATCACTAGGACTTCTTAGAGGAGATGAATAAAAATTTAAATATGAAATATTAGTGTTGTGAGAGTAAGAGCGAGACGACGCAAGCCTAAAAAATACTGGAATCAACCTGCAGTGATATTGAGAAAAAGGCATGAGATTTGAGTAAATTGGCTATAAACCCATTCTACAGAACGATATCTAACAACCAGGAACATGCAGAGGCATCAATTATTACTACTACTACTACTACTACTACTACTACTAATAATAATAATAATAATTTAGAAACAGGGAGTTTTAAAACCGAACTATCTCATAAATTGCCTTAAGCATTTCACAAAACAAAATTAATAGAATTCTTAATTTTAAAACATCTACATACATTTTAATATTTCCACACAACAAAATACATGACAGTTCACATTATGGGGCAAACACTTGGTGTCACTTGAAATCATTTGTTTATACTTGGAGGCAGCTTGTACAAAACAAAGCCAAGACAAATAAAGAGATATTTTTTGTTCTATTATTATTATTATTATTATTATTTTATTTCCTTTGACTTATGGCGTGTACACATTTCTTTCCTGGTCCCGCCGCGATACCTAGAGTTAGAAATGGCTACCATGACATTTTCAACTGACCAATTAAACAAACACACACACGCGCGCGCGCACACACACACACAAACACATACCCATATTTTACATAGAGAAAGCCCTTCGTAAGTTGTGGGTTGTACTCGTGAGAACAATTTTCCGTATTTCTTTAAAGCATGGGCTTCCAGGAATCCCTTCACTGAGCCTACTGGAATGTTTTCAATGAATCCGAGGGTTCCAAATACAAAAGGGATTGTAGATGTTCCCATGCGCCACATTGTTGAGATTTCCATTACAAGGTTCTTGTATCTTGATAGCTTTTTGAAGATCTTCAAAGATTCATTGCAGTCTGCAGGAACTGCTATATTAATAAGGGTGCACTTTTTTTTGGTTTGCGATCTCTATATAACAATTTAACTATATATCAGGGCGGTTAGCTTTTATTGTTTTGTCTGTGTATATTGTGTAGTCCAATAAAATTGTAACAGGTCCTATCATCATAACCGGGTGTGTGGTGTTCATACAAATTTTCTTCCCGTAGAAGTTGCAGATTTTCCTGTGCTGATATTGGCCCACTCTAACTTGCCAAGGTTTAAATTCAGTGGGTGCAAAAACCGTGCAACCTGATACAAGATGATCATTTGTCTCTGGATATTTATCGCAGAATCTGCATATTGGGTTAACACAATATTTTAGTATGTGTGCTTGATAATTTCTAGTTAACAAGCATTGGTCCTGTGCAGCAAGTTTAAAACCTTCCGTTTCAGTTTTTAACCCTGCACTACGTAGCCACTGATGGATACGGAGGTTTGCCTACATCAGCTTGTTTGGTACGGGTAGAGTATTGGCCATGAAGCGGTTTATCTTGACATTGTTTCTCTATCTGGTAGGTTGCATTTGCATTTGCTTTATCTTTTTAGTATTTTGCAGCTTCAGTCGATGTATTTTACTTTACTTGTATTTCTGCATCCATTTGAAACTCTATTTTGAACTTGTTGGCTTCCTTTATTACGGAATAAGGACGCTACTTTCATGTTCTTCGACACATACAAGATAAAATAATGCAAGAATCTATCCCGGAGGATAGGGAAAAAAGTAATTCAAACAGAATACTGTATCTAGGCCAGGAGGCCAGATGTAGGTCCTCTGTAGTTTCCAGGTATTTTTGAAGGACATTCGTTATAGTTTTGTGGGACAGTTCTAGTTGAACTAATCCTCTGCCTACTTCGGATCTGGGCACATACAGACGATCAATATCAGCTTTGGGATGATGAATGCGGTAGCAAGTGCGAAACTTTCTAGTTTTGGCGTCCATTCGCCTAATGCCAGCTATTGTCCAGGTAAGGATATTAAAGCTGTATTGCACCACAGGGACAGCAAAGGTGTTTATGGCTGATATTCTGTTTTTTGAATTAAGCTCGGTATTCTGTACCCGACGCACACGCCTGTAGTACTCCTTTCTTACCTTCTCCTTCATTTGGGTATGTTGTATACCATTTCTTTCGCTTATTCATAGGTTCCTTTGTGACAAAGTCTATTATTATTATTATTAGTGATACAACACTAGATGAGATGATATCAAACTTGATCACAATTCGTTGATTCGTAAATGCATTAAGTATAAAAAAAACTAAAGTTTTAGAAAAGAAGCAACAATTTTTTTTAAAAAAACAAACATTATGCTATCGTAGTATTTCTCCAAATGCTGAGAATGAGTGCGACTAGCAGTCAACCCGAAATAATCGTCCAGCTCAATCAACATTATCTAAGCAAAAGAGAGAGAAAGAATAAAATGTAACAGAAAAGATCATTAAGGGTTTATGCGACCGTCGTACGATACAATATACTATACTCCATTAAATACTCCTATAAACTAAGAAGAAGAAAATTTCCCAAACGTTAAGAAAAATATAGCCGCTAATCAACTAATAAATATTTAAGGAAATATTTTTAACGAATAATGACTAAGAAATTCAGAAGCTTTCGAGCTAAAATAAAATATTAAAACAGAACTGAATACCGATTTTAAAATGATCAGAATTGCCAATGTCGGAAATGTAAAGATCCAAGTCGTTGTGATGAATAATAACAATAATAATGAAAGTCCAATAAAGATATATTTAAATATGGACATGACTGAAGATTCTGCTGTAATACGAATAAAAACAAGAATCGCAAGAAATACATCGACAGCCGGACTGAAGTTGTCATAACATGGGACGTTCAGACTGTTGGAAGTTGATGTCTATACAACCGGACATAATGAGAAAATTCGGATAAACTCAAGTAGCTCATCGTTTCAAAAGTATGCGTTGCTTGGCATAGCAAATATTTTTCAAAAGTTAATTTCTGCCTGAGGGCCAAAAAATTGAGGGAGTATGCTCATAATGCAAAAAAAAAAGGCAAGCTGCAGAAAATAATAATAATGATAAAAAGAAGAAAATATGAATAATCATAATACTACTACTAATAACACGACAGAGTGTGCTAATATTTGCACTGGACAATTTATAACACTTACGGAAAGGAAACTGAAAGAAATTGGTCTGAACACCATCCAGACGCGGTTAGAGATAAGACCTGTAACAATTTTATGGGACTTTACAATACACACAGACAGAACAATCAATTCTAATCGCACTCACATCTTGATTAGAGGCCGCAAAGACATCATATGCTACTTTATTGACAAAATACAAGGACCTTGAAATCGAAATCTCAAAAATGTGGTTTAGTCAAGGCATTAACAATTCCAGTTGTAGTTGGAGCCCTCGGATTAATTGGAAAAGGTTCCAAAAGACTCATCGAAGGAATCTCTAGTAGCTTCAAGAAATACAAAAAATTGTACTCATAAATACAGACCACATCTTACGAAGGGCTTTATCTATGTAAAATATGTGCGATTTTTTTTCAAACTGCTCAGTGTAAAATGTTATGATGACGTTTCGGAAATTAAGTCCCTGGTCGAGACCCGGAAAGAAATGTGTATACACAAGAAAAGCAAAAGGAAATAAAAATAATAATAATAATAATAATAATAATAATAATAAGAAGAAGAAGAAGAAGAAGAAGAAGAAGAAGATAAATAATAATAATAATAATAATAATAATAAGAAGATAAATAATAATAATAATAATAATAATAATAATAATAATAATAAGAAGAAGAAGAAGAAGAAATTATAATAATAAGGAAAATGATAACATGAATACTAATAAGAAGAATAAGAAAAACAAATTATAAATACATAAAATGATAGATAAAATGATCTTGGAAAATTGCATGTAAAGATAGAAATCTCAGAACAGTTTGAACAGATTACCGTAATGCCTTTGATAGTGTGTCACACACTTGGATCCTTCAGGTTTGGGAAATGTTCAAAGTCTCCTCGGTAAATTTTCTTAAATATATCAGGCAATGTGAAAAACCACATTATACATAAATCACACCAAAGGCACTCCCATTTCCAATTGTTTGAATATCCGACGGGCAATCTTTCAAGGAGATTCCCTCTTGCCCCATCTGTTTTGCCTGTCCTTTCGTATGAACTAAACAGTAATAACTATGGATAAAATGCAAAAAAGAAATTATTTAATCACCTATTCTACATGGATGATACCAAGCTCTGCACTAAAGGCGAACATGAGTTGAAGAGTGTCCTCAAAACTGCAAAATGTGTCAGTAATGACATTGGTATAGATTTCCGATTAGATAAATGTGCATAAGTAACATTCAAGAAATGGAGAATTACAGGAACGCACTCAATAAATTCTACATTGTGCCGCAAAGATTATGGAACTGGAACAAGAAGAAGCCTATAAATACCTAGGAGTCAGCGAAGGAAAAGGAATACCGCATACCAAAAATGAATGATAAATTAAGAACAAATACTACAGGCGTGTGCGTCTGATGTTAAATATCGATTAGAATTCACAAACGGAATATCAACTATAAACACTTTGGCTGTCCCTGTGGTGCAATCCAGTTTAAACATCCTTAATTGGACCACAGCTGACATTAGGCGAAAGGAGGTAAGAACGTTAAAGCTTTTCACTTGCCACCATATGCATCATTCTAAAGCTGATGTTGATAGTGTGTAGGTGTCCAGATCCGAAGAAGGCAGAGGATTTGTTCAACTAGAACTGTCTTACAAAACCACAACAGTCGCTCTTCAAAGATACTTGGAAACTAAAAAAAAAACTGGATGATGATCTTTGTCAAAGAACATGAAAGAAATAAGAATCTTTATTCACTAATAAAGAAAGCCAAGAATTTCAAGAGGGTATTTTAAGTTTGTGAATAAGTGTAAATAAACCATAATGCACCTAAGAACCTAAAAAAAAAGAATCCAAGAGCGAAAGCAAATGCAATGTGCCAAATGCAGAAATGATTGCAAGACAAGCCTCTTCATGCACCAAACAAACTAATGTTGACAAACCCCGTACCAACGAGTGGTTACGTAGTCCAGGTCTGAAAGCTGAAACCGAACGTTTTATTCTGCACTTGACAAATGCTTGCTAACTAGAAATTAACAAACTTACATACTGAGAAATTGTGTTAATCCCAAATGCAGATTATGTTATAAATACTTAGAAACAATTGACCATCGTGTATCAGATTGTACAGTGTTAGCACCCACAAGATATAAAATCCTGCATGATAGATTAGGTTAATATCTGCACTGAAAATATGCAACTTTTACGGGAAGGGAACTGTAAGAAATTGGTATGAACATCACCAGACCTGGCTATAGAGATAGGACCTGTAACACCTTTATAGAACTTTACAATACACACTAGCATGACAATCAAAGCTAATCACCCAGACATCGAGATCAAAGATCACAAAAAGAGACTGCTTTTTTATTGACATGGCAGTTACCGGGGATTGTAATGTATCTTTAACTAGCTTAAAAACTATGATAATACAAGGGTTTTGAAGAAGTATAAAAGAAATTTAGCACATAGCGTCATCAATAACAACAGTTGTAACTGAATCCATCTGCTTGATAGAAAACGTTCAGATAGAAACATTTAAGGGATTCCTGGTAGCCGATGCTTTGACAAAAGAAGAAGAAGAAGAAGAAGAAGAAAGGTAACATAGTCAAAAAGGTGACAGACCTTAGAAAAAAGCATTTGAAATAAAATATTATTCTAAATAAATAAGTATTTTGAGTAATTACTGGAAACGAGAGTCCAGCATGTAACTTTGTTTTCTCATGTCCAGATTGATAAGATTTTACGACAATTGTTTTCACTGAAAGTAAAATGTCTCTCTTTCACATTTAGATCGGCGAAATCCATTATCGAATCCATCATCGTAAATTAAGGCGTAGAATTAAAAATAATGAATCCTTTCAGTCAGTATTACACGCTTTGAACGAACAAAGTCACGAGGTTGTTGATTTAATGGAAGAAATTTGACATTCGGCACAGAAATACACATTATTTTTTTATTTAAGTACTTCCGTCTTATTTTATGACTGTATATTTTATAATTTTTCAGATATTTACAATAAATTATAAGAAAAAAACTGAGTCGTTTAACCTGAAAATGATTCATAAAATAGACTGGACTTTATTAATAAATCGGTTTGTTTCACTGAGAAAATAAACTCTTTTATTTTTTAAGGGACGTGCCTTTGCTACAAAAATGAAGTATGTCACCGGCTCTGCATTTTTCGTATCTGTCAATCAAATCCTAGATTTTTCTTTTCTTTAATTTTTCCGATTCATGGCTCAGTGGAATCCACCATTTACAGTTTTTTATCTTTGTCAACAAGGCTGACATCTGGTCTCCTGGCCTAGATACAGTAATCTGTTTGAATTACTTTTTTCCCTATTCTCCGGGATAAATTCTTGCATGACTTTATCTTATTTGTCTCCGTGATACAAAATGTTACATGAGTAGGTGAAGTTAGGTGAGATTAATTACCAATCCATCCATATCACTGCTTGTTGGATTATTTAATGTCGAATGTAAGTGGTCGGATTTATAGGTAAACATTTGTCGAGTATATACCAGAACCTATAGGCAAACATTGGCCAGGTCCATACCTGATAATATATATTGGTTTTGTTTATCCCTGAGTCTATGAGTCAATATTGATCGGATTTCTGCCTATATCTCTACGCTAATACTAGCCAAGCATATGCCCGGATCTATACGCGAACAATGGGCGGAATTATGCCTGGTGAACACTGGTCAGTTTATACATGATTCTATACGCAATTATTGGTAACTTTTATTGCATAGCATCCGTGAAAAGATTGGTCGGGTTTATGCTAGAGTCTATCAGTGAACACTGGTAAGAATTATACGTCATTGATTCTGTACGCAATTATTGGTAAATTTTATTCCTTAGCGTATACGAAAATATTGGCCGGGTTCAGGCCAAAGTCTATACCCCAAAATTGATCAGGTTTATACCTGCATCTGTACGCAGTTACTGGTAATGTTTATTCCTTTGGCTACACGCAAACTATATTCAAAACTTAGTCAGGATTATACCTGTTTATGTACGCAAATATTAATAATGCATTGGCTATACGAAAAAAATAGACAAACAACGAACGGTCTCGTTCAGTCATGGCTATTTCTATGTCTATACGGAAACTTTGGTAAGATGTATGTACGTAATTATTGATCCGGTTTATACAAGAGTCTATACGCAGATATTAGTCATTTTCATACTTGAGTCTATGCGCAAACATAGTACAGTTTTGATGGTAAGTGTCCTGATGAGGTTTCCTCTTTGGTACCTCGGCATTAGAAATTTAAGCTCAGTACTAGATTGGCAAAGTCTCACCATTCTCCAATTGAAATGGCTATTTGCAACCGTCATTTCTGTGGTTAAAGTTTCAACTTCCTGCTTATTGAAATTTCCTCCGGGCTTTTGCATTCCAGTCAAATTTGTTCTTCAAAAATTTAAATGCAATGTCAATCGTGATCTTCTGTCGTCTTAATTCATGTTTGCTTGCGCACATATCCCATTGAAACTCTGACAATCAGCTAAGTTAAGCAACGTCGAGCCTAGTCAGTACCCCGATGAGTGACAATTTGGGAATACCAGGTGCTGTAAGCTTGGAATTACGGGTGGTGTAGTGGAGAATGGCACGGAATTGGAAATCGAAATGCCGAGTTAGAATCACAGTTGGGTTCGTTATATTTACTTACGTGAGAATACCCTTCACATCTTTTCTCCCCATCTTGTGTCAGTAAATTATTATCTCCAAAGGATTCTTTAAATCTAACAATATTTAATGGCTTTAAATAACATTTTACTATTCTCTCTTCTTAATATTCTTTTTGTAATAGTTGTTCATACTCAGTAAACCTTGCGTCTTCGTGACTTTATTGCCTTGTATGGCGTGAAATGATTAAAAATTACTTTTTTTTTTCTACCAGATACACGCCAATTGTTTCTTGTTTTCTTTTCATATTTGGATCCCAATTGTTTAAAAATCCGGCATTCGTAATACCGGCTGTTTTACTGCAATATCTAAATTGCCAATTGCATATGTAATATGGAACAGAACTAAAGTACCTTGACGAAAGCTTCAGTAGACAGAGTGACCCACGTCGGGGCTAAGAGCAAATAAAAATTCAAGTAAAAGAGAAGTTGTATGCACCCACAAACAGATATATATATATATATATATATATATATATATATATATATATATATATATATATATATATATATATATATTAATGAATATAGATAATATCCAACGTCGATAACACTACTCGGAGTTTCATGCAGTTACTACAATCTTCAGTATTACTTTCGAATTCAAATTCAAATTTAAATAATTTTTCTTTATTTGTTATTTTTAATTCTCCGACTTTTCAACTTATGAATTTGAACGAAATAAATTATTAATAGTTAATTCTATATTTTAAATAGACAAGTTTGTACGCACAATTTACTTTTATATATATATATATATATATATATATATATATATATATATATATATATATATAAAGTACAGCAATGGGTGGATAATTCTGGAAGAGTCCAAATCGAGGGAAGGTAATGCTTATGACATTCTTACACTACATTTTTTTTTTTAAAAAAATAATGTTCTGGACATCATATCGGTTTTGTCTGAATCCTCAAATATCGTTTTAGTGTCACTGAATTATCGGGAATGAAAGTAGAATATTTGATCCTCAGAGTGTGAGGGCACCGGCAAATGTATTTGTTTACAATGGATCTCTGACTCAGTTTCCTCCAATTCTGTAATGATCTTTTCCACAAGAATATCTTGTTCTCTAATTTTTGATTCTCTCGGATTGTATTTGTTCTCAACTAGAGTCAAATCATGCACAGACACATTCGACTCATGTCCGTCATTAAATCTTACATTGGCATTTTAGGGATTGGATTCTAAACTTCTGAAACTCGTCGATTAAAAGTTCGTATTTATTAGCACGGACATAACGACGGAAGAGAATCGAGCCAGGAGCTGCTAGCAAAAGGAATGTCCAATATGTACCTGGCGTTGATATGAAAATATTCTTTCGTGGCGTGTTCGTCGCCGTATGCTTCTGACATGTAACACTCCGGGTAGTACAACTTCCCACTGTGATTCTCGTAGATTTCTCGAAGTCAAGGTCAGTGTGAAATGTTTTCATATTATTCCATTATTATTCATTACTGGCCATTCCCTCAGAGGTTGTTTTACTAGTAGCTATATACAAATCAGTGAAGTTCGCACGCAGTTTTTTTTAAATAGAAACGATGAACCCCGGTCAGAGTGGATGTAGGAAGAAATTCCGAAAACTGAAAATCTGAGTTAAGCATTTAATTACCATACTAGTTCTCATAATGGAGCAAGCAAAAGGAGACCTAAAGTACTCGTTTATTATGGGTAACATATAACGGTTCTGCGAGTTAAAAGGAAGAGGTCCCTTAAAATCTATGCCGATTATTTCTATTGGTTGTGTAGTCTTTTTCAGGTTCGTAGAAAAGTGGTTTGGATCTTGCACAAACGGTACAGTTAGCGCATCATCATCATCTTGCGGCCTCGGCCGAGATTGAACTCACTACACCTTTCCAGTATTCCTTATCTGTCATAGCTGATACTTTGATTGGTGTAGTTCCTAATCTTGTCAAATAGCTGAATTCTTGATGCTTCACTAGGGCTATCAAGGGTGTTTTTATCGTGACACCATCACTAAATGGATTGCCAACCAAGGCGCAGAGAAACTCCATTCACCCTCCTCTAAGAGCAGGTTTGAATTCAGAGTTTTCCTTCTCCTAGACCAGTTGCCATCCAAGGCTATAGAACCCAGTCTGTCCTGCTATGCTGGAGGGAGAAGAAGAGGATTCACACCTTTCCCAAGGGTATTGTGAATGTAATGGATTCGAACTCGGCTCTCCGATTCCTCAATCCAAGCCGCTATCCATTACTCCACCGTGCCTCCTCCAAATAGCGCATACACTTTTCATAGAATAAGGTATTTTCCTGACTTTGACAAAGTTATACCAGAGTGACTATTGCAGAGATCATATAACCCCGTGAGAGTTTATCAGCAGGTATATTATCCTGCCCTGGTCTATAAGTAATTTCATAATTATAGTTCACCAGTTCCATTCTCCATCTCTGGATCTTATTTTTAATTTTACCAGGTCTCTCAGTATTAAACGTGAAGTTCGTCACCTGCTGGTCCGTAACAATGGTAAAGTCTCGACCAGACAAGAAGTGAGACCACTTTTTATAGCTTCTTTTCTACCGAAGCGTACTTCCGTTTCGTCGGCGTTAGTGATCGTTACAAGATAGCCGGCCTGATTCAAAGCAGCAGCACTTACAATACCAAAGGCTTCCGTCTCGTCTACTACTGGGACATTTTCTTCAATAACATGAAGTAATTCACTTTCGATTTCGTCTTTATGTTTCCGGAATCCTTCCATTGACTCTCGATTTAAAGGGAACGAGATAGCCATAATTAACGTTTTCATCTTATCCAAAAACTTTGATATCCATTGGGAATAAGAAAACATACCGAGGACCCTACGAAGGGGAACTTTATCTTTAGTGGCAGACAATTTTGAAGTGGGCGGAGTTGGTCAGCTTCAAGATATGGTATAAACAAGAAAATTCATAAAAGTGGTCTATAGGCGGATATTTTTTCGTTGGAAGTAAGATTATGCAGTGTGGCCACCAAGAAATCTCGATCAATTTTTATAGTCCTCCTTTTGAGTCTTGCCAGCTAAACCTATGTTATCTACATAAGCGTATGTTCTGTGCAATTATATATCGTAATAATGTTATCAATTATGCGTTGCAAGCAAGATACCCCGTTAGTGATCCCAAATGGAAGACAAAAACTGGTATAATTTGCCATTAGCTTCAATCGCTGTGTATGGGTACTTGGTGAAATGCGTCAAGATTTACCTTGACTCCCCACTGAGCCAGCTTGTGACACAACGTAGGTTTTTAACGTGAGGACTCGAGTGTTTCCACTCGGGCCGATGGTCTATACTGGCCGTAGTTGGTCATAGCTTGTCAAAGCTAGCCATAGCCGGCCATACTACCGTTAAGGAACAGATTTTGCTCAAGTGGAGGGGGCGTGGCAATGCAAAAAAGGCGAGAATGTCTCCAGCAGGGAACAGATACTACAACGTAGCATTTACTCCGAAGGGAAAAAAAAACCTCTTCTCTTCCCCTACCACTTCTTTCCAGAAGAAGAGCCCCCCCCCCATCTTGGTGATATGCGCTCTTCAATTTCAAAAAAGATTAAATTTTATATTTCGAGATTTCCAAAGCCAGACTATCCATTCGTGGTACGTGGTAAGCATCGAGTCGAGTAAACCTATTAATAGTTAATTATTCACTACTAATCAATTTTTATGCCGTTCCTTATCAAGAATTAAAATTTGAGTTCGTCAAGGAGATGTGCTTTCCTCAATTATTTCGTCTCTTAGGATTTTATTAACCTTCGTAGGAATATGTTTGCAGATTCGAAAATAGCATATTCGGCCATATGGTTGTAGACATTCGAGGAAATGCTATTAATAATTAGCATAATTAGCATATGCTAATTAGTAGCATATTCGGAAATATGGTTGTAGACATTCGAGGGAATGCTATTAATAATTAGCATAATTAGCATATGCTAATTAGTAGCATATTCGGAAATATGGTTGTAAACATTCGAGGGAATGCTATTAATAATTAGCATATACTAATTAGTAGCATATTCGGAAATATCGTTGTAGACATTCGAGGAAATGCTATTAATTATGATGGCCAATTTGTCTTGTTCATCATGTATAGCATCATCTATAGTTTTTCATAGGAATGAAGTGAAGGCCTGATACCAATGATTAAAGATATTAGTCGCAGAGGGTGAGTTAGGAGATACATTTAATCTCTCAGATTTCAAACGTTTGTCCACCCTTCAATCCACTCTGTTTATTAAATTGTAATAAGGCACAGAACTAAAGAATTACGTTGACGGGGCTAAGAGCACATATGTATAAATGGCTTCAATTGAAACAATTACGGCGAAGGCTATAGAGGCAGTATGTTAAGGCTGGTGAACACATTCTCTCTTAGTCTTAGCTAATCAGATTCATGATCCATTCATTCATTACTATTTGCTCATTCACCACAAGAACTCATCCAACACTATTCAATACTACATATACCACAATACCACAAATTCACAGGGAATATAAAAAAAACATCACATAAAAATTTCAATATATACAACCATTTCAAATGTCACTTTTCCCATCTTTTTTATATAAAAATATATAAGAATATATGCTGATGAAATGAGAGCAGAGGGAATTGACTAAGAAAACAAAACTAAAGTATAACAAAAGATTCAAACTAAAAATAACAGATGTTAGTAGGACCCAAGGACCCCTCAAAAATAATGTGTGGCTTGCTTTTAGAAGGAAACAAGAAGTATCACACACTAGCGAAGAGGGGAGGTATATAAATAAATTGACGGAGTGGGAAAAACAAAGGGTGAACCAGTCTGGTTTAAAAAAACAAACTGTGGAGATTGGGAATCTTGACATTGATTTTAACAAAAGAACAAGCCAGAAACAACATTTACTCACATTAACTAGATAAAGAGTGTTTAACCAGAGGAGGGTTTACAAGAAACCGACGAGTTGATCCAAAGGGGAACTTAAAAAAATCAAGGCTGGCTCCATTTACTCGCACCAAGCTCGCCAATTTCACCCACCTTTCGCTGAAATCTGTCTACAACATCACTTCCTATTAATTTTGATCTTCATCTGACCAGGCCCTGATGAGAATAGCGTTTGTATCGCTAGATTAACTCCATTTGCAACGTCCATATACCCATTCTTGCCACGTGGACAACACCATTAGACTCAGTTCAGAGAACGTGGGCGACACATTATCGCTCGGGTATGCGAGATGGATGGGCCTGAGATGTTTTGGTTCAATAGGAGTCGTTAGCTCGTCGACATATACCCAGAACAGACGCACCTGAGGACGGTGGTAGAAGGCGTGCGAAGCCTTTTCCTCTAGACCAAAGTCACAACGATGACAGCCGGGCAAATCCCCGTCCACTATGAAGGTTACGTCATTAAGAGATAATGCTTTTTCGAATCAATCAACTAAGGGTTGCTGAGTTAATTCACCGCTGGCACTCAAGACCAGAAAGAGCACAACTCAGTCGCCGACAGGCCGAGCCGCCCACAGAGATGATCCTTCGCCACCTCTTCCTCTAATTCACGATACAACAGTCTCCTAGACCGTGAAAGGTCTGAGGGCCGAGTAAGATGGGGGAAGGCATCCTTGACACTCCCCTCCAAGATCGAGTCTTCTGTCAAAGCCCGGCATAAGAAAGCCAACCAGGAGGCGTGTCGATGGCCCGCTAAGTGTTGCAAAACCAGCCTCCTCCATAACACTGATGCTGGACACAGACCTCTCTGCAGACCCGATGCTTGCGCCCATTCCACAAGCGTTCAATCACCTACGGTCTTTACAGAGAGAGAGAACAGTCAGTAAAGGATGAAAAGAAAAACATACGTGGCGCACGACTCAACCCTACCTGTCAATGACAACCGCCTTCAGAGCTAAGTCTGAACCGTGGCTTCGACCTTTACGGAAGCGCGATCCTTCCAGGCGCCTAACCGCAAGCCAGAAGTCTCATTACGGTTAATTT
>CAHIKZ030004677.1:3322500-3327500 GCA_903632075.3 Acanthosepion pharaonis
TTAATGAAACATGCAAATACATATATATATATATATATATATATATATATATATATATATATATATATATATGAAAATTAATTTACACGCTTTTTTAAATTCCCAGAAAAAATAAACTTGATAAGTCCTGGGACGAAACCAGTTATTTTATTTTAGCTTTTGCTTCTAAAAAATGCCTTGCAAATATTGTCTTTTCCTATCTATTATTAATCTCTGTACTACTAAAACTTATTTAAATTACATACATATATATATATATATATATATATATATATATATATATATATATATATATATATAAGCTGCTATCGACTACTGCACCGTGGCTCCTATAGATATATTAGACTGGCCAACAAAATGTTGGGGCATATTAGGTGAGACTATTTCTTGGGTATGAGGTCGCTAAATTCGAGGAAAACATTGGTTTTGTCCAATTGGCTCTAGTTTTTAAGATATTGGTAAAATGCTTTTCTCGGGTCTGCGAATCTGTACACATTGATACAAAGTGAATTACTGTGTTACTGGTGGATGAATATTTCAACAAAACCACATTTATTACGCTATTTAGTCTATTAATTGGTAATCAAACTATGCTGAATAAATGTATTACTTTTATCTATTTAGGTTTTCAGATCGTATTTGAATAATTAAAATGAGATATTTACTCACAACATGCTATTCTTTTAACAATGAGCAAAGAACAGCCAGAAGACCTTTCAGTCGTATCCTCGCATATTACAAGAGATTAAGGAAATATATATATATATATATATGATTTCCAATTAAATTTCACACCAAATGTAAACTAGCAATATATGTAATTTAAACTATTCAACATAATATTCTACAATCCCAATATCGCAAGCTGTCCAAGTCATTATAATCTGCTTCATCTTAAGGAAGCTTTTCTTATGTCTTCCTTTTGTGAATTTTCTGAGTGCAATCAAGCAAAATGATTCAGCAGTAATTGGATATCATGTGGTTGTTCCATCGACTTTGGTACCGTTCCTCCATAGTCTTCATGTCTTAGTGGAAGTGTTCCTGCTCTTCGCTTACACCACCAAGGTTTTCAGAAAATCTGTCTAAATGGCATAACAGGTGTGTGGATTCTGTTACTCAATCTTGTTCCAAGTGCTGGGAAGTTTTTAGTATCATTTCGACTAGTTCCTGGTACTTACCGGCTTTCTTTTTTTCCCAGGATGCCTTTCACAACTGCGGCAAAAGAAGTCCGGGCATCAACTGTCAATCTCAGTCATGCCGATGACAAAATTTTCACTGTTAATCAGTTTTCTTGTGTCCCATCAAAAAATCCTGCCTTCAGTTTCTCCTTACTGAGAGGGGGAAATTCTGAACAGATATAACTGAAGCATGCACCATTTTGATCTAATGTCTTGACAAGTTGTTTCATTAGCCCCAACATGATATGTAGTGGGGGCAGGATGATGCGATTACGGTTAATCAGCGTTTCATTTATGATTTTTTTTGTCCCCACACCAATCTCTTCCCGAATAAGCCAGCTCTTCTTTTCCCACAGCTGATCGTTGACTCTACTGTTCCATAGACACGGTTACTTGGTAAATCCACCTTTCTGCTCGAACAAAAGTTAACCATTTTAAAATACACACAAATCATCCACTTACGTTCATCATAAAACAATTTTTGTAGAACAGTCTTTATATTTTCCGAATCACTGAATAGCTAATTGGGATCACAAGCTTGCGTATATACACTTCATACTTCGTTTAGAGCTTTCAATAAATAAACGCCACTCACCTGGATTTTGTTTAGGCAGTCCTATTGCTAAAAGAAGGCCTTGGATGCTGTTGCAAAACACAGTCGTTTTCTTCACTAAAATAACGAACAAGTTTTTTGTTACGGTAAAATGTTATCTTAGCTACAGAGTCAAGAACACAATGCTCACTTAGATGGGAGCCCCAAATCTCAACTGCTTATCTTGATGAAGCTAAATCTCTAACCAAGACATTCAGCTCGACTTGTGTGAAAAGCTTCACTTTTTCAATAAGAAAAATCTCCGAAATAGGAATGATAAATGCTAATACTGCTGTTGCTGCTGCTGTCTTGCAGATTCATCCATTGCTTCTGCAATATACACAGTGTCATCATCTTGATCAGGCAAAGAATTCAAAACTGGAACTGGAACACCAATACAATGTGGGACTAGCCGTCTTGCAGATTCAATATCAGAATAGTGCCACAACTTCTTTTGACGGTTCCATCCTGACATGTTCACCATACAGAAGTAGCAATTGTCATGTTGATTGTGGGGGTTCTCGCCACACCATTAGTAACTCCAAATTTCTTTGATTGACTTACACCTTGTGTCCACGAGTTTCAGTACAATTCTTACAAACTTAGTGAGGAGTCCATTACTTTTCTTGATCTCCAATCTTCACATTAAAGTAACCTTAACATCCTCTTTTGGTGAAATTTTGATCATTGATACAATGCCTTTTTACTGTATATTCTTCACATATGTAGAAGACAACGCGAGAGTATTGTCATTGTATCAAAGTTTACCCTTAAATTATTAAAGTATTGTATACTTGAAACATAGATACATTATATCACCAGCAAGACCTTGATGCACAAATCTTGTCTGCAAGTCTGTTAGCAGTAGATTGTCTGATGCTCTTTGTCTTCTATATTATCATCTGTATCTGTAATAAGAACAATGTTATTTAGAGTTTCTACTTAATATCTAAAGAATTATACATTAATATTATATTTTAAGGAATGTAAACTGTAATAACTCAGGCTGATATGATAAACTAAGAATATAAACTAAAAGAGCAATTTTATTTTAAATATAAACAATATTTATTTTTTGTCTCGCATTACTTGCTGCAGGTACATATAAAAGGATTAAAATCAGCTTACGTGGGTGTGTTTAAACGGCAGCCATGTCGCTTCTCTCCCTGTCCGGGTGTACTCTGCGTCCTGGGTAAGACGATAAACTACATCCAACAGCAAGGCCTCGGATCAGGAGGTTTTGGGGAGCGTGGAATCCACTCTTAATTGCTGGTGTACCCAGGTACACTCTGATCCGGGGTGGTAGTACCTGTTAGGGTCCCAATTATGGGCAAAATTTCAAATCCCCAAACTGGCTTCAAAACACTATGAAAGTGTAAAAATAGGTTTTAATAGCAGCAATAAAATTGTGTTAAAAAATTATTACCAGCAATATTATTATTACCAGGGATACATTTTTGAAGAAAAAATAAATCTTACCAGCAATATATTTTTTGAAAAAATATTATCAGCAATAGAAATCTTGTTGGCATTAAATAACCAATTCAAGTTGATATGCCGTAAAACAAACCAAACCAAACCAGATGTACTCTGTCCGGAAGTAATTTTCTATAATCAATATGAAGAATTCTCTTTCTCTCCTAACATAAACAAAGTGTCGAGTAGAGATAAAGAGAGAGAGAGAGAGAGAGAGAGAGAGAGAGAGAGAAAGAGAGAGAGAGAGAAACCAAATCTAGCATATTCGGAGAAATTAAATCATTGAAATTTATTGATGCCCAATATTTTTAAAGTAAAGCAAATTAAACAGAATTAAGTACATTTTTGGATTCAGCGACCCTAGTTTACCCTAAAATTGTTCTAATATCTCGTGCCAATTAAAAAAAAACCCGGTGTCATTACTTAAACATTATTTTTAGTCGATACTCATATTTTAGAAGACCAGTCTATTTATTAAACAGTATATTTATTGAATTTGGTTTTCTGACCTAAATATTCGGTAAATGTTATTAAAGAAAAATATGAGCTCTCCGGCTGGACTCGAACGAGAGTCTCCCTTTGCCAGAGAAACCGTCTTTAGATATAATGTTCACTAGAAAATTATTTATGAAAAATAATGCTTAAAATTATCAAACCTGTCGGATTAATAAATAAAAAGCCATTACTTTAGAAATTGCTTTGTTTACAATAGAATATGAGACTAAGCAGATATGAATATCTCAGAATTCTGAGAAAGATTTGCGTTTGTAAGACATTATTTGACGATACATGTCCGGCGACGAACTCCGTGGTTAAGTCGGTCTAGAGAACGACAGATTTCTGTAATATACAGATCGATAAACGTAAATAAATGAATATACTAATTAATAAATAAACAGAACGCCTACGCAAATATCGGTATCCATTAAAAATAACGTTCAAGTGATAAAATCGTGATATATAAATAAATAAAAAAATATATATAATATATATATATATATATATATATATATATATATATATATATATATATCATGGTCACTAACCCCGTGACCTTGGGGGGGCACGGCATATACTGCATACGCAGTGGAAGTGGTGCACCCGTCAGACGATTTTGCACAAAATAGCCGGACGATGCCCAACCATCTCCAGGTCGGTTTTAATTCAGAGTTTTTTTTTTCCTAGACTGGTTGCAACCCAAGGCTATAGAATCCAGTCTGTTTGGCTGTTTACTCTGAGCTCATACGTGATTGAGTGTTCAATACGAGCCGCTATAATTCGATTGTTATATATACGATATATATATACATATATATATATATATATATATATATATATATATATATATATATATATATATATATGTTATATATCAAAAGGTCCGGATTAAGGTACAGGGTCTAGTGGCTTGATAGCTTAAATCGATCGAATATTTATAAGTAAGTCGTACATTCCATCAATCATTTAATTTCATGCAACATAAAACACGATATCCAGGTGTGAAAAATTGATACTTTGAAGCTTTAAATTTAATGTTTATACGCTCTTTTAATGGTAATGCTATTAGCAATATTAGTTGTTTCCTTATAAGGAAACATTCGGCATTCATTTCAGGAAACTAGGTCTCTCAAATCCATTAACTGTTATTGTACTTTCCAGTTTGTATCCATTGCTTCCTTTCAAACTCTTTATTTGAAACTGGTGTGAAACTTGAAGATCTTGATTATGACATAAGGCAATGTGGATTATTCATA
>CAHIKZ030004677.1:3337500-3380000 GCA_903632075.3 Acanthosepion pharaonis
TCCCCAAGAGGTAGGATGTGGCACAAGGCTAATTTAATGTGGGGAAAGCCGAGCCCGTGGGATCGGGCAAAAACTGCACATAGACCCCGTATACGCGGGATTGGGTATCTGTATACCTCTCCGGACGAGACTCTGCCCTTCGGCATAGACTCGCCCGGGTTTCTCTCTGCCAGAAGGCAGAGAGTTCGACACGAAAAGAGCTTCCCATGCTTAGAGCTCACGCTGCTAGCTTAGACAACATATTACCCACGCTTAGAATAGTGTCCAACGTATTTATGAGGAAAGGGACATACCCATTAGTGCTTATAGGTGCAGTATATAACAAATATCTTTATAATACTTGTTAAGCACTTTTCTCTTTTTTTCTAACAATAATTTCTTTCGCTGTGCACTACGACTTAGGCACTACAACTTGGTCACATGCTCCTAATAACGCAGGTATTTAGAACCAGCTACATAGAAAGTACCTTTCTATGGTAGTATCAATTTCCTCTTTATAAAGTTTATTGTGTACGTTTTTCTTCATATTTTTAATATATATTTTATAATTTTACATAAACGCTATTTTTAATATTTTTCTTCATATTTACAATTGTAAAGATGTAAATAATATGTGGTACATCTTGAGGCAACTACTTACTCTATGAAGATAAATAAAGGCAATAAATGATTTTTTATGAGCATTTAGTACTTATTTTTTCATTGTAAATACGTATGTGATCGTAGAATTAAACAGAAAGAGAGAGAGAGAGAGAGAGAGAGAAAAAAAAACGAAATCCAAATGAAGAGAGAAAATGAGCAAGTCATGAAGATCCAAAGTCGTTTTAAAGAATATTAAAGTTTTACTTGCTTAACCTGTTTCGTGTTCATATACCAAATTCAGAAAGTCAACTTTAAATGTAAGATTACAGTGAAAACTTCCATAGAAAATCTTCATTCAAAAACGAAAGGGCATATGTCACAGTTCTGAAAAACACTTTTGCCTCAACTATTACTATTAATGAGTAACAGACGAACTACACACATTCAAATGGTTGTGTACACACATTCAGATATAAAATCATAATACTCATACATCAGTATATCAGTATAATAAACAAGAGATGTAGCCAAAAGGAACACATATGCCTGCGTATTTAATGGCAGATAACAATTTATTCCTTAACTAAACAGTTTCCGAGGTTGGCCAATCAGTTTATTCTATTTCTACAAATATTGCCTAATTGGTTTAACCTTTGATTAACGACTGTTTGTAATTCTATTCATTAACGTTTATCAACATCCATCTTCCTGTTCTTCTTCATGTCCCTTTTGCGCCATCTTATATCTCATCATTAGTGCAATCTTGAAATTTGTCGTAATAACTAGAGTATCCGTGCCGTCAAAAATGTCGGCAACATTTAAAGAATTTTAACATTAAGATATAATTAAACAATATTTTTGAAACAATGTACTGAGATTCAATAAATCGGAATTCATATTGAAAACAAAAGCCAATGAAGCGTTTCATTAAGCGTTTCATTAATCCGTTCCTTTTATCTTTTCAGACAGTCAATGTCATCCATGATTAATCGATGACTTTATACATTATAAGAATCAGTTTTTTGTCCCATATATTTTCATGTTAAAATTTGAATTTAATTAATATAACAGTGAATTAAAGTGTAATAATCTCTATAAATCAAACAGATTATCAATAGAAAGACAATATCAGTGATGACAACACCTATCTCAAGACAAAGTTGAAAAAAGGCATTCACTTAGTAGACAAAGATACTGCGTGCCTCTCAATAAAAGCTTGAACAAATAACACTGCAATCTACGAAATGTAGTAGCAAAGGATTGGATGAATGAAAAGATTCATTTTGTTCGGGAACTGATTTTATCTAAATATTGATAAATATTTCATTTAAATATGTTATTAAAATGACTAAGCAAAGTAACCACTTAGAAATTTAGTACCTTAAGTTGAATTACCTCCCGTCTCACTGCAAAACGCGAAGCGAAATAAATAAATACACAACAGTAATTATTATATAGTAAGTAATAGAAAAGAGGACGTATTTCACACGTGTTTACAATGTAAATTTGATTCCATTCTTTCAAGCTTCTGCTCGAATCACTCATTTACTTGTATTTTCTCATTATTTCCCGTATTCCTGTCCATTTTTGGTGCATTTATATTTTTTTTCAATTAGAGATGACATTCATAGTCAATAGAGAGAAAAAGCGACAACAGCAACAACAACAATAATAATAATAATAATAATAATAACAATAATAAACAAAATGATTGACGTAACTCCGCCAGTATCTTTGAACTGCTAAGAAAAGACGCAATTTAAGAAAAGAAAAATGCTTAACATGATGGTGACCTTCCTGATCTTGGAATTAGTAACTAATACAATTAGTAACAGATATTTCCAAGATGAGCAAGGTCACCATGATATTAAGCACGTTTCAGTTGCATGCCTTCACGCTGGTGACGTCTCATTCGTTTTGACGTGTTCATTACCAGAACAGCCGTTTTGTCATTATATATATATATATATATATATATATATATATATATATATATATATATATATATATATGTTGACAGACACTGGGTATCAAGATATTTTTCATGCACTGTGGTATCATAAGCATATATATTTGCTAAGGATCTGAGAGTATTATTGGTCAGGTCGTTGATATAAGGGTGAAAGAGGGTAGGACCGAAGAAAAAGCGAGAGAGAGAGAGGGAGAGAGAGAGAGAGAAAGAGTTGAGAAATAGGATCATTTGTGTCATGTGTTTCAGAAGATAGGCCATTTAAAATAACCATGCCTGATAGCGATTACTATCCTGCGATTTACTGAACGAGTAATCAGTATTCTTTTTTTAATTATTTCTAGTACTCCTATTATTACTGGGACCGTTGTTGTGTTTAAATGTCACCTTCTCACAATCTCTATCTTCATGTTCATATCTTTTGCAAGTTTTTCAAATTCTTTTGCTGAGATGTTTTTTGTTTTTTTTTAACAATCGAGTTGGTTATGTACATGCAATAACATTTTTCTATATGTCGTATCCCTCCAGGAAGTTGGAGATTATGGCTCTCCACAATTTCCAGTCGTTTGTAGCTCTTAGTTAATTTATACATTTTACTATCTTCTCGAAAGTCTATTTTGCCATCCATTTACACAATATCGTTAGGCTTAAGGCCAGACGAATTTGAAACACAGGTTCCCGTACAATCAGCGAAGATAGGCGACGTTAACCCTGATCAGTACTTTGATTGATGGTCACTTGGGAATACCAGGTGCTGTAAGGTTGGATGTGCGGGTGGCTCGGAATTTTTAATCGGAGAGCCGAGTTCAAATTCCCGTTGCTGTCGTTATATTCACGGATGCGGAATCCCCCTCTTCTCTCAAACCTATGAGTTAATTGCTAAGATTTGGTTCACTAAAACCCTTATCCCTCGAAATCCTCTAACAATCTAAAAATATTTTCTGGTTTTAAATAGCCAGCAAAGGGTTGATAAGCCGTAAAAAAGAATAAATCGATAAAACTCGTAAGGTAGGTGATGCGCTTTTTGCTACTCTCCCTCTGGCCTTCTTACGAGTGTTAAATTTTCCAAACCCTCTTTCCTGTGCCATAGAAGTTTTTCTGCCTGATGTTAAGTATCGGTGTCCTTTTTGATTTTATCTCTAAAACCCCGTCCCTTTTTCACACGTTCAGTCCATGATATTCTCAGCATCCTTCTGTAGAACTATATTTTTGTTGCTTCTAGTGTCTTCATCTGTGAGAAGATTGTCCGGTATTCATTGCTAATATTTGTGAAGTCTTTTATTATTGTACAGTATTTACATTAGTCGGACTATTGTCCTCATCTTTGTCGCCATATTTGTCACAACGTTTCGGCCGTTGTATGCTCTGGCCTTCTTCAGGTGGTTGGAATTTCGAACTGAACCCTTTATTTCGATCACTGGTGTAGACTGTTCTAGTTCCACGTGCCATGTTTTGATGGATGTCAGTTATCAGTTATCTCCTGACAGACTCTTTTATTATTGCCTACAGTCTCTGGTTTTCTATAGGGCGGTGTGTATGGTGTACTTACGTAGCACTACTACGTTTTCACCTTCTATTTATGCTGATTGTTTGTGTTCATACACGTTTACTGCATAAAGATGGTTATAATGGAGGTATTTCCCAACCCTATCATGTCAATATTTAAATTAATGTGGGAGTAGAATAAAGCACCCAGATATTATTAAAATTATTAACCAAAAGATGAACCTGAAAAGTCGAGTCATGCTCTTCGCTCTCTCGAGACTTTCATATGGATGTCATTCATGGCACGAAACTCAATCGGAAATATCAAAACTGTACACAACTGCTTACTAAGATCAATGGTTAAATATAGCTTTGAGCGCGTTTGTTATATCCACGTAATAAGATTTTTTTCTATGTACCTTATCCCTTCAGGAAGTTGGATATTATGGCTCTCCATAATTTACAGTCCTTTGTAGCTCTTAGTAAATTTATACATTATACTATCTTCTCGAAAGTCTATTTTGCCATCTATTTACAAGGTAACACCACTTGAGAACGTACAGTCACCGAAGATAAGCGACATTAAGCCTGATCAGTACTTCAATGGATGATCACTTGGGAATACCAGATGCTGTCAGTTTGGCTCGGAATTGTTAATCGGAGAGCCGGGTTCAGTTTCAAGTTCGTTATATTCGCGGACGCGCAAATACGTTTCGGAAAGACAGAAATCTTTTTTTTTTGGATTCGGTAAGTGATGAATATTGACAGTCTTAGGGTTTTTGTCAAAGACCATCCTTCTTCGAAACTTGTGGATTGGCCCTACAGAATAAATAACAACGAAATGTAGTCAGGTAATAGAAACTATATCACTAGAGGGCTTCCAATCGGACGAGCATCTAAAATGGACATCAGATGTAAATGGAAGTGAAACTAATGACATAATGCAGATATTAACATACAAAAGTACTTCAAATAAAAGGTTAAGCAAGACCTCCCACCCATTAATACTGGAAAGAATAATAATAGCTACTGAACTTGAAAAAAACTTATTTTCCTGAAAAATTGTTTGACGAGAATTATTTTTTAAAATTTCAATCTACAATTGTACTGGCTGCATGGTCAATGAATGCCTAATGTTTCCTTACAAAGAAATGGCTAATATTACCATTATTATTATTATTATTATTATTATTAGTATTATTATTATCTCAGATAAGATCGTAATATCGAGTAATTAATACATGGTTAACAGATTCACAAGTAGCAGCCTCGGTTTCCTACAATTTTTCTAAGACCGAAAGTGTTCACCATTTTCCAAAATATTCTTGTCTTTGCTAAGAGACTTCTTTCCTGCAACAGTTCCACTGAACAATCAATGCCAATTTTCTTTATCCATGTGTCTATTCTGTCAGTGTACCAATGACGGCTTGTATGGTTGAGACCTTCATTAACTTCCAAAGCCTTGCGAATTGAAACTTAAATGGGTCATATGTGGGAACTTCCCCGTCTTCACTTTTTCCATCCTTGTATGAAACAAGACAAGATCGATCAATGCGATGTATCAATATGTGGGAACTTCGACAAAACTATAGCACACATTGAAAGTTTACTTTAGCTTGAGACGAGTATAAATGGTGAAGACACGAATAAGTAACCAAAATAATACACTGAATGTTATCTGAGATATTGAGTTTACAGCAAGGGAATTAATAGTATAACCAGAAAAACAGGAAAAGCCTCGAGTCAGAAATATGAAAGATTAGGTGGAATTTTTCAATACAAGTATATAAGAAAACGCAGTATAACAAATTGGACATATATGAAGAAAAAATTAATATTATTATTATTATTATTATTATTATTATTATTATTATAGAAGTAAAGAGAAAAGCGCAATTTAAGAAAAAAAAAAAAAAGAAAAACACATTCTTTGACAATGTTAAACAATATTTCAATTGTATGTCTGTCTTCTTCAAGTTATATTTAAAAAATGTTTCAAATATAAAAATATATAAATCTTAAAAAAATTATAAGTCTTTGTAAAAACATTGCTTGTCTAAGATAAATTACTGATACAGTAATTGTGACACAAGGCCGAACAAAGTGGGGAGACTGGTCAAGGTTGGTCCTCAATAGCTATCTTATACCTAGCTAATTGGATTCACAACCCATTTATTCGTTCCAATATACTCATTCACCATAAGAGTTTATCCGTCACCATTCGCTCCCCTCTTATCTAACTCTCACAGTTTACTGGGGAAAAGACAGGCTGCTAGCATTCAATACAGCCAAAACTAAATTCGTAACATTTTAACCCTAGCGAGCGGACACTAAACCTGCTTCAATCATAATGAGTGGCCATAACCTCAAAGAGGCTCCTTGCATTGAACATTCGTGCCATCGCAAAAGGTGGTTCATTGTATCGCTACCTAATACCTAACTGCCTCTGCCACGGCCAGTATGCAACTCTTATCTCACAGACAAATTATTACCAGCCTTTCACTACTCTATAGCTAATACTACGGCAGGTATTTGAATGAGTTACATTCCTTCGTGCATCTAGCTCGGATCTTCACAGCTAGGACCCGGCAGTCCGTATTCAGGGTGGAAATCTAACCACATTCCTTTCCTGTTCCTTTCATAAAAAGCAAGTTCCACTTACACAAATTATTCCCCTAGAACACTTATTTATGGAACAAACTCCTGAAAGAATTCTTGGTCTCTCTAAGTTCAGGGGTCAAGCGTTATCTATCTATTCGTCCTTATAATACTTTGTTACTTCCTCTTCATCCTTCTTTACAATCTCACTTAGTAAGCCTCTACTTTGAGTGACCGGTGGGCTTTGTCTTGGGTCATCTATTAATAAAAAATACACATGGTTAGGCTCATATCAAACATATTCAGAATAAAATCTCTCGTTTTCCGATTCCGGCAGATAATACAAGAAAATCCTATTATAAAATTCTAAACAATAAGAAATAGTATAATAACAAGTCATAATATTATAATAAGACTACAACGAATGGTATAATAAATAAATCGATAGATAGATAGATAGATAGATAGATAGATAGATAGATAGATAGAGGTATCTGAAAATAGATAATTAGACAGACTTTTCTGAAAAGGGGTAGATAGATAGATAAACGTATCTGAAAATAGATAGATAGATCTATTTAAAAATAGATAGATAGATTGATAGATAGATGTATTTGTAAAGAGATAGACTTATCTGAAAAGTGATGGATAGATAGAAAGATACATAGATGTGAATGAAAAGAGATACGCGGATCTGAAAAGAGAAATACATATTTGAAAATAGATAGATAAATAGATAGATAGATAAACGTATCTGAAAATAGATAGATCTATTTAAATATATATATATATATATATATATATATATATATATATATATATATATATATATAGATAGATAGAGGTATCTGAAAATAGATAATTAGATTGACTTTTTCTGAAAAGAGATAGATAGATAGATAGATAAACGTATCTGAAACTAGATAGATAGATCTATTTAAAAATAGATAGATAGATAGATAGATAGATAGATAGATAGATGTATTTGTAAAGAGATAAACTTATCTGAAAAGTGATGGATAGATAGAAAGATACATAGATGTGAATGAAAAGAGATACGCGGATCTGAAAAGAGAAAGACATATTTGAAAAGAGATAGATAGATAGATAGATAGATAGATAGATAGATAAACGTATCTGTATATATATATATATATATATATATATATATATATATATATATATATATATATATATATATAGATAGATAGATAGATAGATAGATAGCCGTATCGGAAAAGAGATACTTATCTGAAAGTGATAAAAAGATACATAGATGTGAATGAAAAGAGATACGCTTATCTGAAAAGAGAGACATATTTGAAAAGAGATAGATAGATAGATAGATAGATAGATGTATCTAAAAAGAGGTAGATAGACGCATCTGAAGACATAGATAAATATAAAGTAATATGCCATTACATTTTCGAATTTTCCAACTCTACTTTACATGAGAAGTGTTTAACAAAGCGATTTTAAATATGCTAAAGTTCAGAGAATATGCGCGGTCCCCTGAAATTAAAACTCTACGAATAGAAAGACATAGCCCTTAGGAAACTAGACAGATCTGGGAAGAGAATATCTATAACCCAATTTGGAATGCGATCCAGTTAGTTGCCATTGATCATCATGAAAAGAATGAAAAATCTTAAAAGGTGGTATATCAGCTGGGCGATTATAGATTTTCCCAATGTTGGGAATTCCTCGGTGTATTGACAGGAATAGAGGTGATATCACGGTGCCATTTTCTGTGTAGCTAGTGCGGCTGAAATTCATTGTTCCGCTTGGCATAACAGAAACCATTCTTATCACCATTTTCTAAGGAAATTGGATTGATTCCTTTATTCGTAAATATTAAATATGTTGACTATGCAGATGACCTATTTATCAATGCAGGCACTCTTAACAATGCTATACTTCTACATTTTTTACAAAGTATTGCCAACTATGATGGACTCTATGTCAATATCTCTAAAACTGAGTTCATAGTTGAAACCAGCAAAGCTCAATGTCTCATATGAACCAATAAAATCTGCCGAATCTTTTACATACCTAGGAAGTGAGATAAATTCTACTAAAAAATATGTGAAACTTCGCATAGCTATAATCTGAGCCACCTTGAATAAAAAGTATATAATCTGTAAATCTGATCTACCAAACAACCTAAAGCTGAGGTACTTTCGCGCCAGTCTAGAGACGGTGTTAATGTATAGTACCACTGCGTGTACATTACCTAAAACCCTGGAGTCTAAGATTCATGAAACCTACACTTGGATGATGAGAGCTATAATTGGAAACCCTCTACTTTGAGTGGCCGTTGGTCTTTGTCTTGAGTCATCTATTAATAAAAAAATAAAAATGGTTAGGCTTATATCTAACATATTCAGAATAAAATCTCTCGTTTTCCAATTCCCGCAGAAAATATCAGAAATCTCTGGGCTACAACATCCGACTAAATCATATCTCTATGGATCCATACCTGATATTTTTACAATCTTACGCGAACGCAGAATGCGTTTTGCTTGACAATGTTGGCGGGCAAAACAAGACCTCGTCAGTGACCTACGCCTCTGGACTCTTAGCCATAGATCAAGAAGGGTTGGTCATCCAGTAACCACTTACATTGATCAACTATGTTATGAAACAGGATGCCACCCTGATGACCTACCGATGCAGGACCATGATGGTTGGCATATAAGACTCTTGAATGTTCAAACTAACTCGACCAAATAAAAATAATAACTAGTGTAACATCAGTCATGCATGGAAATATTCAACTCTAATCTTCCTCAAATAATATGGGCGTGTGGGTGTTTTTTGTCGTTTTTTTCTCCGAACGTGGGTTCTTCTCGAGAAGGTGTAAGAAACCTTTTCTTTCTTCCTTCATTGGTTAATCGCTTATATATCTACCTGTCATCTGTTTTGTTCTACATGCATAACCTAAAAGTTGCTCTGTCCTGCGTGGTAGCACTTGTTAGGGTTCTAACTATGTGTAAATAGTTAGCCACCAGACTGGGGTTAAAACACTATGTAAGTGTAAAAATAGGTTTTAATACGAGAAAAAAATTGTAAAAAAAAAAATTACCAGCAATACATTTTTGAAAAAAAAGAAGATATTACCAGCTATACATTTTTGAAGATAAAAATATTACCGGAAATAAAAATTTTGTCGGCAATAAATAACCCGTTGAGGTAGATATGCCGTAAAAGAAACAAAACCAAACCAAATCTAATGGTTGCTGGTTCAACCTTTTTTATCCTAGGACGAAGGAATTCATTGACATTCATTGATCGTGTCTAGGAAGTCGTTTTTCGGGTCAACCTGTTGACGCACGCATCCTCTTTTATGCTCCAGTGTAACATTGAATGCAAAATCTATTTTGGCATAATCTGAAGTGATCTCAATAGATACTATACTCATTACATCTCTTAGTAGAACATTTCCTTATTGAGATAAAATTCTATTAAGGCCATTTGGTATTTCCTGGTATGAATCGTATACTCAGATTATACGCATGACGAAGTAAGGGAGGGATCGATCGAAAGTTTGAGGAGTTCAATACTCGGAAAAAAATGAAATGGCTTTATATATTTAAAAGGAGCGCAATGCTGTGGCCTTGTTAGGGCCAGAAATAAAGAGACAAGAGAGGAATTTAGTTAAACAAATACATTAACAGGAACAGTGATACAAACATACAAACGAGAGTGTTGCAGCAAGAATGCTCGGAAACTTCACCAAAAGGCAGTTCCTGCTCCTATTTATAGCTAGGAGAGTTCATGCGTGCGTGGGTAAATTACCAAAACACGCAATTTAAGCTGTTTCTTCTAATCAGATTTTTTCTCTTTTTATTTCAATCTTCTGCAAGATTATTTGTTTATTGCTGTTACTGTCATGCATAAACAACAACTTGGTGATATGGTTGCAAAACCTGGACTCCATATTGTCGCGGTATCCAAACATTTGATCGTTTTCGCCAGCAAAAGCTTCGTTCAATCTTGAACATCAAATGGAATTACTATTTGACCAACACCAAATTCCTGGAAAGAGCCATCTTTCAAAGCATTGACATTGTAACAAGATATATTTATGTAGCAAGAATGGAAGAATCAAGGTTTCCACGACAAGTCTTATTCAGTGATCTCACTTCAGGAATGAATCCTCGGAGTTGACTTCTTTTGAAGATACAAAGAGACCAACTTAAAACCACATTGAAAGCTACTGGGACCTAAATCTTTTGAAACGCATGCGCAAACCGTAACAACTGACAATGTTCTATCGTCATCAGAACCAAAAAACACCGAAGCCACCAGAAGGGAAAAGGAAGTCAAACGACAAGAGAAAAAGGCTCGATAAAATCAACTTCTTTCTCATGATCTGGCAACACCTCTACAGTCACTTTCTCACACACGTGTCGTCGCTTTCCCTGCCGTTTCTACAATAATATCCACGGTAACTGCCCCGACGAGCTACTTTTGCTGGTTCCCAAACAACATGAATTTAAGCGTGCTACTAGTTTGGCATCTCAATCCCACACTTTCACTGTCGAAACTATTACGTAACCGTCTCTTCTACTCCAGTAGCTTCACGTCTCGCTCTTCCCATTGTGTGGAACTCCCTTCTTCTTACTTGCTTCCCTGATAGCACTAATCTTTAATTATTCAAATGCAATGTCAATCGACATCTTCAGACGCCTTCATCTAATTCTCTGTCTTCCTCTTCAACCTTTCCCCTATTACGCCTCTTTACACTTGACCGCACTCTCTGTAACCCCTTACGTGCCAGTGGCACTCCGCCTTCCTTGGGGTGAAATGCTTAAAAAAAACTAACATAACTATGCATTCAATGCCCTCGTCTCTTCCATGTAAGAATTGGTTTACTTAGTCATCAACATCAATATAAAGAAAGCAATCAGAATAGAAGAAATTAAATTCTTAGATAAGAAATAAAGCTGACGACAGTATGAATAAAATAAAACGGCAGTGATTTTTATGTATTCCTAGTTTGTTAACAAAACTTGTAAAATTTGAGGGATTTATATGTTTTTATAACAAGCAGTGATTACAGTGGTCTGCTTCGCAATATTAATGATCAAGAATGGTTTCCATTTATTGAAAGCAAATGCAAAGAAGCTGACTGCCGGAAAATGAAATAAACAGAGCGAAAGAATATGAAAGACGTCATGAGGTCACATTCCTTCAGTTCGTTCGTAAATTTCATTTCTTTTTTTCTTTTTGGCTGATGGTCATATCAGGTTGAAACAGCAGTTTCGTTACGATCGCCGAAGGGAGCCTGGTCAATACCTAGATAGGTGACCGCTTGGGAAGACCAGTTATTTTAAGCTAGGGTGTGCGAATGGTGTAATGGACAACGGCTAAGAATTGGAAATCCGCGAGCCATGTTCCAATTCCAATAAGATTCGTTATATACACTTATTCGCAAATAGCCTTGGGAAAAGTATGAATCCACCTATTCTTCCTCCAGCTATGGGTTAATTAGTAGAACTTATATCAGTGAAAATCGTCATTATCTCCAGAAAACTTTTACAATGTGAAAATATTTATGGGATTTAAATAACCCGAAAAGGGTTGATGAGCCGTAAAAAATTAATCAATAACAGTTTCTTTGAAATCAAATTATCAATGGTAACTTACCACACACACACACACACACACACACACACACACATATATATATATATATATATGTGTGTGTGTGTGTGTGTGTGTGTGTGTGTGTGTGTGTGAAAATATATAGAAAATAGGAAAGAACTGGTTAGGTAAATAATCCAAAGTTCCTTAGTATTTTAGTTATTATTTTAAAAAAATAGTGCTCGATAAAAGTAGAGCATAAATATAATTATTTATTTAAAATATGATTCCAACTCGCGACATAAGAGGTCTCATGTTTTGAAGCATGAGACCTCTTATGTCGCGAGTTGAATCATATTTTTAAATAAATAATTATATATATATATATATATATATATATATATATATATATATAATAGCTGGCCACTCGTATTCGAGGACACTCATCTACTAGGGCGACTAGCCAATCCCTATTGCAGACGCTTGCTCTGTGGTTTATACTGTAACTATTCTGAGCAGAACTTAGTCACAGTTTCTTGGAATCAGCATGTTATCTAGCGTGATCAACAATGTGAACAAAGCCAGCAAGCTCAAGCCATCGGTCACGATGACTTGTGACTTCGCGCTAGCACAGCTATCGATGGCCCACAAGAGTTCCGTCTACCAAATTTCACTCACAAGGCTTGGATTAACTCGTGGGATGGTTTTCAGTCACTTTCCAAGGTACCGCACGCTGGGATTGGCCCCTCCATAACATCAGGATGTCTCCTTTCTGATAAATCGACCATGGTGTGATTCGAACCTTAGTCAGAATGCGAACGTTATAACCACTGTATATTAAACATCTCTCTCCTACTATCAATCTCACCTTATTTAACAGTGGGAATGGACTCTTATTTTTGTTGTTGTTTTAATAGAAAGATGTTCATTCGAATTCCATCCGCGCTCAACATGCGTAGATTTGGAATAAACGCTACTGCTAATATTCTAAACGACACAAATATAAAATCTTAAACAGTCAAAACATGAACAAAATTAACAACACCTAAAGCAAATTCCCTTGAAAATGGCTAAAGAATTGGCCGAAATCGCTTGGGCAAAATGGAAAAATGAGAGAATCATGGAAAAACTAAGTAAAAAGTTAGTTAAAGTTTCCTTTTCTGACATATTTAATGAAAGATGTCTAAAAGAAAAGTTGCTGCCGAAATATACATTAATATATTTTTTCTACAGTATTAATGAATTTTCATTTATGAATACGACAGATTTTTATCACTTTAAATGTTATTTTTAGTGGAAACTCATATATGAGTAGACGCTACGTTTATTTTTGAAACCATATATCTATTTATTTTCGCCTACCGGCCTGAATATTTGAGAAATCTTATTAAAGAAAAATAACAACTGGTATGCTAAAATAAATCAATATACAGTTTAATAAATATATGGAGCCTCTACTCAAATATGAGCATCCACTACAAACAACGTTTAAAGTTATATATATATATATATATATATATATATATATATATATATATATTTGTGTATGTGTTTGTGTGTGTCTATTTATTTCTGTTTACTTATCTGTGATGACGCCCAATATGTAATAGGCGGACTACAGATGATCCGAAAATAGTCTTTGAGCTCAGTGTTACACCATAGTGTCAAAGAGACCAGATGAATCAGTGAGTCGACCTGAAAGGTTGTCTCTGCCACGCTCAACAAGATGTCAGTGGCTGCCTCAGGCAAGCAAACAGCTTGCCCAGCCAGATGTGCATAAGTGGGACGAGCGGGGGAAAGGAAGCGACACAAGCACCGCACCCGAGAGTTAAAGACAGACAGCGGTTTCCCCGCGAGAATGATATCCACGTGCGAAGAAATCACAAACGACAAATAAGCAATAATTCTAAGAGGGTTTTGGTATAGCGAATTTATTAGTAGGCTATAAAGATACCATTGCATTGCAACCAAACAGTATTCTGACATGCACTGTGCAATCTAAAATTGACAAAAGAAAACTATACCTATTTTCTAAGGAAAAAAATACAGAAAAAAAAAAAAAAAACGCAGTGACAAAACGAATTCTGTCTGGAATGTTTTCACATGTGTTTGTCAGTAATTGCAATCACCAATATGACATTACAGGTAAAACTTTAAGAGGTTTCTCACACCGGTGCCTCGGGTTAATAGACTAACACTTTACCAATCTCACTTCTCACACAAGAATCACCAATTACTCTACAGAAAGAAACGGTGCCACAATGTTCACTCTTCTCCCACTGCTCACTGCTCCTCTCTAAAAAAAAAACATAAAATATTCATTCTTCCTACTCATAAACCACTTCCTAAAAACAAAGTAGTGATATAGTATTCACTTGTCTAAATAATCTCCTGAAAAAATATATCGGTATAACAGTCTATCAATATAACATTCACTATTCTCAACAAAAGATTGATTCATTCACCACCCAAACAAATGGCTACATGATCTTTTCTCCGCTTAATATTAAATACATATTTATCTAAATTAGAATAGTGACAAAAAAAAAAAAAATTTTCTGGAATATATTTACTGACTACAGCCAATCTATAAAATATTATCTTTCTTTCTGGAATATATTTACTGACTACAGCCAATCTATAAAATATTATCTTTCTTTCTGGAATATATTTACTGACTACAGATAATCTACACAATATTATCTATCTTTCTTCAACATTACTCAAAAAATACTCTAAAAGAAAATTAGCTAAAAGCGTATCCGATTCTTTCAAAATATTCCCAATTTATTTCCCATTCAAAATCCGATAAAATATACCGGTAATGACAAAAGTACGCAGGTGTAGGTTTTAAGAAAGCTTTATTCAGCTGAGAATACAAGGTTCGTGTATAGTTCATGTAAACAGAAATAGCTCTCTCAAAAAGGAGAGTAACGAAACAATGGGATATCACTCTTGATTATTTATAACAATACTCTCCTCTGAATATTACTCAACAGCTCAGTATTAACTCTTCTCGGTAACAATAAACTACTAATTTTCTACAAGATAAATATTCATTCTTTTGATAACGAGTCACAACAATTACCATTCAACAAAGCTTTTATACAATATACACTCCTTTCATCGCTACAGATCATGATGAAAAGCGATGCAATATTCAGTCGACACGAATCAACTCACCAAATACTCCCCACATAAGCAGCTATATAGTCTTTACTGTGTTTTAAACAATCCCCAAAGTGATTTCATGATATAATTATACACTGCTCCCAATTTTTTTCTCAAACTATATAATATTTACACTTCTCAAAACCGTTTCAAACTACACCCATGAAGGAAGCAGCTTTAAGCATATCTACTGCGCTTAACAGAGTTCTCAAAAGTCCACCTCTGAACGAATCAGCGATAGAATATTTTTCTTTTCATTACTAACACCAAACCTTAAACGAAACAACAATTCAATATTTACTCTGTTCAACAGAACATTTAGAGTACACGCTTAAACAAAGCAACACTCCAATATTCACTCCGCGCAAAACAGCATTCAAAGTTCACCTCCGAACAAAACAACGATATAATATTCACTCCGCTCAAGGCAAAATTCAAAGTTCATCTCCGAAGAAAACAACGATCCGATATAAACTCCGCTCAAGACAACATTCAAAGTTCATCTCCGAAGAAAACAACGATCCGATATTAACTCCACTCAACACAACATTCAAAGTTCACCACCGAACGAAACAACGATCCAATATTCACTTCGCTCAACACAACTTTTTGAATATATTTTCCCTGAATGAAGCCGCTATCTGTATTCATTCTACTCAAATTACTCCCTCACAACAAATTTTCAATGATACATCTTTTACGCGATATCATGCATCCACTTCTTATGGAAATAATTTTCACATTGACGAGTAATAGTCCTATGTCAAAACGCCCTGTCAAATAAATTACATCATTTATACATTAGATAATGTTCTTTTATTAATGCGAGGGAATATTCAGAGATATTAATCTAATGGAGTTGATATAAAGCCAAAGTTTCATTGAATAAAAATAACTGAAAAAAAGAAAACGATTGCGGGGAAAACGTAATAACAAAATTATTATTAACGGTGCAGAAGGTCATGAATATAAAATCATAGTAGTCATTATTATCGCCCACAATCTTAATAACATTAGATATGCAGATGTGAGTGCTGATGATGGATATAGAAAGGAAACTAAATGAACTCCTGTAGAAAGCAGTAAAAGGAAGTAAGAAGAAAAGACTAAATATCAAGTGTAAGAAGAAAATGTATGGCTGTCAGCAAAAGGAATAGACCAGAATGCGAATAAAAAAATTATAAATACAAAAATTAATCACGTACAAAGATTTACGTGTTTAGGTAGCGTTTAAAACAAGGGAACCTGAAATGCGACGCTTAATCCAGGAAATGAATTGGGATAGCGAAAAATGCCTTCCAAAAGCTAAGTATTAAGAAATATGGAAAATATCATGAGAACAAAAGAACTGAACTCTCAGTTAATATCGGTTCTCCTACATGCTGATTTCTAAGCGTTGCTTAGATGTCCGAAAGTATGGAGTACCCAGTAAGGATCGAACTCATTACTCAGATGTAATTGTTTTAGCGAGATAAACTTGGTAACTATTACACTACATCAAGGTATCCAGATCAGTCCTCTTACATGGCAGCGGATGCTGATATAATCCTATCAGAGATCCAGAAAGGACTCGAGGCAACGGAAATATGGTTCTGCCGAAAGATACTGAGAATACCCTGGACTGAACATTTAAGCAGCGACAAAGTTTCAGAGAACATGGGAACAAAACATACGTAGCACCCGAAAGAGAAAGTTGACATTGCTAGGGGCATATCATCAGGAATGAAGGCTTGGCAAAATGAACACTCACAGAATATATTGAAGACAAAATGGACAAATGAAAACAGCGCATAACCTTAAAAAACGAGTTTGTTTAAATGGTTGACAGAACAAGGAATTAGGAGAGATAGCAAGTAGATAAAAATTATTAATAAATATAAAGGGCCGGAAATTATGGAGTTTCAAAATAGCCCACGTTCTGAATGGACGTGGTACATAGAAGAATACTAGTCTGCAAACTAATATCAACTTTTTTTTCACTTTCAGTCCCTATACATCAAGACTGATTTTGGAACTTACCAGAACGTAAAACATGAAGTATGTCTTTGGTAACTAAGACATGGTTATTCCTCCTCCTCCTCCTTCTTCTTCTTTTTTGTATAGTGCCTCTTCAGAACATGGACGACCATGGTTCTGCACTACTTTCTTTCTTTTGTAACTCTTATTAATGGTTGTCTGTTTACTATCCGGCCTATTTCCTGTAATGTCAACACTACATTGTTAGGTACGTTACTTATTGTTTCCCTTAGTCTGGGTATGACGATAAAGTACATCCGGCAGCAAATTGGGAGATTGGAAGTGTTGAAGAGTGGGACCATTCCTTAATCGATGTTCCTAGGTCCAAATTGACTCAGGGTGGTAGCACCTTTTAGGGTCACAGCTATGGCTAAATAGTGGACCTCCAAACAAAAGCATCACTCACTGAAAGCATAAAATACATTTTTTATATTAAAAAGTCCCATCAATACATATTTATTGTGAAATCATCAGAACGAAAGGACCAGCAATACATTTTATAGTAGAATTAACAACAATAGCTTTTATCTGTAGTTGAAGGCATACAATTGCGTTCAAAATATAGTTAATTGAAGCCATGAAATTGTGTTTAAAATATTTTGATTTCGGCATTAAATAAGCCGTAGATGTTGATAAACAAAACCAATATTCTGTTTTCTTCGTTGGTTTCAGTTTGTCCTGTGAGTATCTTTCCTCATTATGTGTTCTAGAAATGTCAACTGTCTCCTAAATTCTAAGTGTGCTTCTTTTTGTTTCCATTTTTTTCAAAATTTCGTTACTCATCAATTCAGTCAATGATATTCTCAGCATCCTTCTGTAGAACCCTATCTCTGTTGCCTCAATTTTCTTGTTCATCTGTGAGGAGATTGTCTAAAAACACGTAGCAGTTCAGCGCTCTTTTTTTTTTTGTTTCTAACGGCATTTTTCCTAATTTCTTATTACTTTGTTTAACTTTTAGAAGGCATTAATAATGACAATGCGAGAATGAACGTAGCATCCGTATTTCTAACGGGAACACTCTTGGTAGAAACAGAGAGAATGATTCAAACATTTGATAAGAAATGCATAAAAAAAACGCTTTGGCATCTTCTATTGAGCATATAAAAACAATGTGTTTATGCTGAAAATAGTTAAAAGTTCTGTGGGCAACAGGGAAGCTCTTCCCGCCACTATCAAACGGAGAAAAATGGCGTGGTTTGGACACGTTACAAGACACGACAACCTGTACCAAACCGTCATGTAAGACACCGTTGAAAGCGGATGCAGGTGAGTACGACAACGTAAAAACTAGTTGGACAATGTCAAACAATAAACAGGTAAGACTATAACAGAATTGCTGATAGCAGCCGTTAATGGACTGTTGGACAGGAGATTCAGTGTGGCTTCTACATTGTGATCCTCCCACTACGATTACAAAAGTCAGGAGGATGATGATGATGAAGAGGAGGAGGAGAAGGTTCATGAATAATGATAATCTAATATAAGAAGGATCATGAAGAAACGTCTTCGGGTATCAATTGCATAGTTTATGCCAATATAAGCCCCGTTTGTAATAAAAATAAAAAGACCGCAACGTTAGCATATCTTATTGATTGATTAATTTGTTTTTTACGGATTATCAACCATTTGCAGGTTATATAAAACCAGAAAATATTTTTAGATTGCAAGATTTTTTTTACGAGAAATAATAATGACCTGGTGATACAAGTTTTATTAATTAACCCATAGTTGGGGATAGAAGAGGTGGATTCCGGCATTTTCCAATGCTATTTGCGCATGGAATTGGAACTCGGCTCTTCGATTAACAATTCCGAGCCATACATACCTACACATACAAGGTTATAGCACCTGGTATTCCCAAGTAGTCACCAGTTTTGATAATGATCCGGATTGATGTTGCTTAACTCTGGTGATCGTACAGAAACCAGTGCTTCAGCGTCTTAGAAAGTAAACAAAATAAATAAAGGGGAATAACAGTAATAACAAAAAGAAAGAAAGAAAGAAAGAAAGAAAGAAAGAAAGAAAGAAAATGCAATGAAAAAGAAAGTGGGGAAAAAAAGAAGTTAAACTAACTCCATTTCGGTACTTTACAAATTTACCTGCAGTAAATCTCGTCTCGAGAAACGAGATTTTAGTTTGATGATAAACCGTGGTATTTTACGTGTACGTGTTAACAACGGAATACAAGCTCTCCTCCAAACCTTCTTCAAGCGTCCTGCCTCACAAACTGCTGCCCTTGTCTCTTATTAGATCTTTTCTAGAATGTAAAGTTTTATACTCCTACCCCCCTCAAAAAATATCCAGCAAAAGTCAAACAGTCAGTCCTGGTTCACCCCTAAATGCGCCGCAGCCATCACTCACCAAAACCATTACTTCAATATCTATTGCAAGGAGCGATGTCGTTAAGCCCTCACTGCAGATAGAACTGCTCGCAATTGCTGAAAAAAGTTTTAGAAAATGCCAAGTACAGCTACGCACGTGTTGCAACTAAGTAAATAGTTAAAGAAATAAAGTGTTACAGATATATCATATACTAAACAGTAAGTACAGCAGAAGAGTATTACATGACTAGTGAGTGTGTGTCAGTTGATCCACTGTTGATATCTACCAACCTCCCCACGAAGTAGGATGTGGCACAAGGCCGAGTTTAATGTCGGGCAATCCGAACCCGTAGTAACGGCCAAACATTTCCCATAGACACTGTGTTATAGTGGAACACACCTATTCTATAGTTAATAAACTCTCCCACCTATAATAAGTAGTAGTAGTAATAGTAACGAGTCTGTCGCCAAAGGCGCTCAGTAAGTTGGTCAGTCAGTCGATGTCGGACGACCGTTAGTCGGATACTAAAGTATCAGCGATCACCACTAGATTTCTCTGCGTCATTACCTATTATATCAAGTTCCTAACGTTTTGCACGTCGAACCTATTTTAGGACCGACTTAGTGAAATACAAGCCTCCACTGTGAAACTACTCTATACACACTGTATAAAACGGGGTCGGGTAGCTGTTTCCGGAGACGAGACTCAGCCTTTGGACATAGCCTCGTCTGGGGATCCTCTCTGCCCGGAGGCAGAAATTTTGACCAGCACAGTGTGAACAGATTTGTTCGACTGTTATATTTAACAGCCCCCGGCCTCGAGGGATATATGTGGTACAAGGCCGAGGTAACCGTGTGTTCTCCGAGCCCGTAAGCTCGGCCAAAAATATACCCTTAGAACCCGCATAAACAAGTTCAGGACCTGTATACATCCCCGGACGAAACTTTGCCATGCGGCAAAGCCTCGTCTGGGTTCCTCCCGAGTTTAACGTGGGTACTCCAAGTCCGTAGGCTCGGCCAAAAAGATTCCCTTTGAACCCGTATAAACGGGTTCAGGGACTGTCTACCTCCCCGGAGGAAACTTTGCCCTGCGGCAAAGCTTTGTCTGATTTCCTCTCTGCCGAGGCAGAGAGTTCGACAGCAATGAACAGTCTGGTCGACTATTCCCCCAATGCCTTCTCTCCTACTAATCTTATAGTAGGCGGAAGAATCCAGAATAGTTTCTTTAGAGGGAAGACATCACAGCAGCACGAGCTGTCAAGACCAAGATTGAATAGAAAAAAAAAATTGGATTCCGTCAATCCCAGAAGATCATCAACTAAATCGTGTGCAGATGTAAAGCGGTCATATCCTACTCGACAAATAAGGCGAACCTCTTCGACCTTATATTTGCCCGAACTGAACGTTAGATGACAAACACCATCCTCTCCACAAGTTCTGAAGTCTCACCGAACACAATCTCAGTAATATTACCATAACAGAACGAGAAGTCTCCAGACATTTCAAAGGCCTTGACCCTAAGAAAGCAACAGGTCCGGACAAAATTGTAGTGGTTGTTCTTAAGAACATCAACCTGGAATTGTCCCCAATTCTTTGTAAAGTTATTCAACCGAAGCTTGAAGCCCAGTTTTCAAGAACCCGGCTGTGCAATCTCCCCACTTCCAGTAAAGATCCATCAGTCTCCTTAGTATCATCAGCAAACTCTTTGGGGCCATAATCAATGAGTTAGTTTCATCGAGCACTTAGAAAAGAACATCCTCTTCAGCGAGGCGCAATATGTGTTTCGATCGGACCGATGAAATTACCATCACTCACAGAATCAATCAGGCTCTTGAAGACAAACACATCTCGAAGACTATAGCACTAGATATCTCAAAGGCTTTCGACAAAGTGTCGCACAAACGCTTACTACACAAGCTCTCCAGTTATGGAATCACCGAAAGAATCTTCTCGTTCATATAATCATTCCTAACTGGTAGATCTATGAAGATGGTTATTAATGGCCAGTTCTCTGGCGCCCTAGTGTTCAATGCCGACGTACACCAGTCGTCACTACTCGGACCAACCATTATTTTGGACTTCATATGTGAAGAATATAGTCAAACCATTCGTAAATATCTATGAAGATGAAACGACTATATATGTGCGCACCTCTAAACTTATCTATGGTCAGAAATTGGCGATTGATGTCTCTTCTAATCTAGCACTAACAACCCAGTGGGGTAAAAATGGCTGGTTACATTCAATGCCTCGAAGATGATGCTAGTTAACTTTCATCATCGCTGATCTTACCCCGAACGAAGTCCTCTCAGGGAATCACCGTGCCTGAAAGACTGTTGGGCCTCATATTCACACCTGAACTGAAGTGCGACTCGTACATATAATTCATTGCTAAGGATGCAGTTAAAATGGCCGGTTCTCTGTATCGCTCTAGTAAGTAGGTGACTCCTATTATCCTCTACTTTTACAAGAGACAGATCAGAGACAAAATGGAGTACACTTGTCATCTTTGGGTGGGCGCAGCGAAGGACTGTCTCTCTAGCCATGATAGAGTTCAAAAGCGTCTCCGAGCGCTTGTGGGTGTCAAATAATTCTCCACTCTTCAACTTCTCGGCCACAGATGGGATGAGACAAGACTCTCACTGCTCGACCACAACGAGCTTCTTTCCGTGAACCACTGATCTGTGGAACCGATTCCAAACAGGATGTTTCCCCGATCACTACAATCGAGACCTGTTCAATTTTATCTTTCATTCCTATACTCACAAATGGTCCCCAAACGTAACCCTCTACCTCGAGTGGTCCTCGGATTTTGTAAAGGGCGAATATATATATATATATATATATATATATATATATATATATATATATATATATTCGTTCGAAATGCTTAGACGTGGTAAAAAATGGTAGTTCTTACAACAACTGACTGTTGCATTGGATTAAATCTTAATCTGCTCGGTGCTGTAACAAAAACTATCTAGAGAAATGCAGAAACAGTCTCTTAAAATGAGAAACTGAAATTAATTCGCAGATAAGAACCGAAATTGTGCGAAGACACATAAAATACATTATAAAAATATTATGATTACTGAATCTTTTAACATAATATTCATTCGACGAGAATATATATATATATGTGTGTGTGTGTGTGTGCGTATATATATATATATATATATATATATATATATATATATATATATATAGTAAAGGTAATAAATCCGTTGGTATATAATCCAAGTGGATCCTAGTTATATTATATATTAAAACTGATCCACAAAAATACCTCAATGTATTTATTATTACAGAGCAAAAAATAATACACAATAAAATCCCAAATCACCTCATATGGGGGAATAATCTTATTTCGACCTCCGAAAATATTCTTCAGCCCTATTCAACACCGGTATAGACTGAGTACATGTCGGAAATAGAAATTTTTCTGTGAAAGCTAATACACACACACACACACACACACACACACACATATATATATATATATATATATATATATATATATATATATATATAATTAATTTAAAATAGGATTCCAACGCGCTACATAAGAGGTCTCATGTTTCAAAACAAGAGCCGAAAACTTCAATATAATTATTTGAATTAAATTGAATTAAAGTACTAAGCTCTGTTCCATCTTCAAGCGAAATTTTTTTTGGAATAACTTATTTCTGAAATTTACGTGTTTTTCACACACACACACACACACAAAGACACACACACACACACACACATATATATATATATATTATTATTATTATTATTTCATACTAATATTGTTTTTTCCTTTTTTTTAACGGCATGTCAACTCCTTATGGTTCAATTAATGACGAAATTTAATTATCTTGAAAGTTTTGAAGTAATGAAAATGTGCTATTGTCCTTTCCCAATTGTTAGATGATATTCAGCTTTTGTACATATGGAATGTCGTGCAGACATAATTACTGGAGGCTGAGATGTGATTTCTATGTTGTATTTTTGTTGAACTTAAATTTTGAAATACAGTTCAATTTAAAAATTGTAGGATATTATATAGATTAATATCTTGAAAGTTTTCTTTTCTAAGATGGTGTTCGGCTTTCTTAATTTACATTGTTGAAATACGAACTAATATACACATCTTTGTTGTTATTATCATTTAAAAGAAGCATTATGTTTAATATCTATTTCTCAATATCATTTTAATAAAATTTGAAATTGATAAAAAAAAACATTTGTTAAGTCGGAGTGCATTAAAGCGATTACTGATCTGATTTGAGAATTAGAGCTTTTGCTGATGAGAGATCTTTTTTTTTTCTTGAACGTAACAGATCCGATTATTTGTAGCAATCATATTAATTCTTGTATCGTCTCGCTTGTTATGTCACGTGAGCCAACACTACAAGGCCTTCTTAAGTACGCTTAATTTGAAAACTGCGATTGGAAGCATAAACAGAAGAACCCTTTGACGACATTGCGACGGTAGCTCCTCTGGAGCGTAATCCATTGATTCCGATCCCCATCCCGGACGCTATCCAGATTCGTTGAAGAGTTGGGTCGAGCTGCAAGTTATTTTCATTTGGCATTACAGCATGTGTGTCCTCCGCGGACTTGATTTATAATTATCTCTTCCTCACTGGCCATCGCCCCATATCGCTTCAATTGTGGCGAGAAGCTTAAGAACAAAATACGACGGACAGGAGACAGCGAATAGCGTTGTTAACAAGCGCGCGAAGCCGGCTTAATTATTATTCAAGTCTGGATCGGGCCACCTGTCCACTTGGTTTGACTCACTATCGCCGTTTATCGATCGTACGATGTCCGAGTTAGAAATCGAATGTTCTTAACATCTTCAGTTGATCCAAACGTGCCGCTAGTATCTGTATTCTTCTCTTTTTCAGTGTAATTCTGAAGAAGAGAATTTATTGCCGTAACTTTAGAAGTCCTTATATATATATATATATATATATATATATGTATGCATGTTCCATTAAAAACGACAGACAAGGTACTACGGTTAAGATTTTTATTTAATTTAAAAGCTTAACCGTAGTACCTATCTGTCGTTTTTAATAAAATGTCTATAAAGGAAAGGATTGCTGCCTAAATATGCCCCCCCTCTCTCTCTATATATATATATATATATATATATATATATATATATATATATATATATATATATATACATATGCATGTTTCATTGAAAACGACAGACAAGGTACTACAGTTAAGATTTTTATTTAATTTAAAAGGCTTAACCGTAGTACCCTGTCTGTCATTTTTAATGAAACATGCATAAAGGAAGGATTACTACCTAAATATTCCTATATATATATATATATATATATATATATATATATATATATATATTTGCATGTTTTCATTAAAAACGACAGAAAAGGTACTACGGTTAATTTTTTATTTAATTTAAAAGCTTAACCGTAGTACCTTGTCTGTATTTTTAATGAAACATACATAAAAGGAAGGATTGCTGCCTAAATATACAACTATAATATATATATATATATATATATATATATATATATATATATATATATATTTCAAAGCATTTCATACGTTTTGGTACACGGCTATATTCCTGGAGTTAGTGATGAATGTATAACAGTTCAATTCGGATCGCTAATTAAGATTGAATATATTTAATATCTCCCGAAATGAGGAGTTATAATTATTTATATGCGGACTCATCTCGTTATAATTACAAAGTTTCGGTCGTTATTACGCCGTCCTTCATCAGTTATTTCAGAATTTTGATCTGCGTGTAGATTGTTCTTGTTCCGATAATATTTTTATTATTTGCTATTTTCTATTGAGTACAAGTACACGCTGCCCGGCCCAATAATTGAACTCACATTTACTATGTTACCACCTATTCACGAACCAACGCTTCAACCCAATACGCTATTGTCCCGTGGCATAATCATCCGTAAAGAAAAAAAAAGAGCTTTTAAAATAACCCGTCTGCTGAATATATTCAAACAGAATTCACAACGATGGATCCCCAAAGAGGGACACCGTAACTTCCTAGATATACCCCTTTTTTTACATAATTTACTTACCTTCTATAATGATAGAAAATGCCTTAATATTTGCAATGACTATAATGGATTCACTGGTACCTTCGTACTCTGTGCACTTTTCATTAATGTTTCCTAATAAATTTAATAAATAAAGAACTCTGAAATCACATCTACGTGATACATCAGAGACGGGAATTAATTTTGCCACACTTCAAAATATAAACCTCAAGTTATGTTTTTAAATAGTCTCGTCAGATCAAGACTTTCAAATGGATCCCGTGAAAGGCGCCAGACACTTTGAGATATATCTAAACTGTCATACAACTGATTTCTCACATCGATGGTTAAAAATGACTTCGAACGCGAGACTCGGCAGCCATCATCTGTCTTCGAAACATGTGAACTGGCGCTACAGAATCATAAACAAAGAACTGTACCAGATAAGAGAAACCACATCGCTTGTGGTCATTCCAATTCAGCAGCGTCTAAACAAGATAGCACATGTAACTCGGAAAGAGAATAATAATATAATCAATGTGTTGACGTACCACGCTACTTCAAACAGAAGAAAAAGAAGGAAAGCCCCATCAGTACTGGAAAGTTATTAGAAACGTGGCGGAGTCGTTAGAACGTTCGTTTCTAACTACAAGACCTTGGTTCGAATTTCACGATGCTCGATTTTTCAGGCAGGTGACTTCTTAATGTTATCAATTTGATGGAGGCGATCCCATGACGCGGTACCTTTGGAAACTGCCTTAAAACCATACAACGGGTTGACCCAAGTCTTGGGAGTTAAACTGGGTAGACGGAACCTTTGGTGGCTGCCGATGGCTGTTCTAGCACGGAGTCACAAATCATCGTGACCGAGAGTGTATTGGCTGTGTTCAGATTGTTGATCGCGTTTGATAACACGGTTATCTCCCAGAAACTGTAACTAAGGTCTGCTGAGCATAGTTGCAATATAAACCACATGTGGTGTTGAGAAAATACAAATGTACCTGAGCAAGCGTTTGCAATAGGGATTAGCTAGCCGCATTATTAAAGAGTTATTCTCGAATACTATTGGCCAGCCGTTAACGTTTCACTGGAAAGAGCGATAATAGCCATTAGACTTGAGAAACCTATTTTCCTGAAAAATTAATTTAATAGAAATATTTTATAAATTTCAATCAACAGTAACACCGCTTGACTGGTCAATAAATGCTGAATGTTTCCTTATAAGAAAACAGCTAGAGATCATCAAAGGAGACAGTATGCCATCCTTAGTTAAACGAAACCATTTTCTTCATACCTGAATATGCTTTTCGTATACCTTCCTATTTTCTTTTTTTTTTTCCTCGTTTTTACAACGTTCCTTCGGAATATCCAATAGATATTAAATGATTTTATCCGTCTTTTTAAAGTTATGATATAAATATACAGATATATTGTTATGTAGGCGATCTGGGATTGCAAAGGACATGTTTGTCGAAGATTATTTCCACGTCACAAAGAATAAATCACTAAGTTCAGACTCGAACATCGGGAACAGAAAGAAAATGACGAAAACTCGATTCGCAAGTACTATTTCACAAATGCCAATGCACGCCAACGGTCAGAAAAAAATAATTCACTCTCCAAAAGTCGTGGCAGCCAAAATAGCCGACATTTTCTTTTTTTTCCCCGATTCGAGAACACTTTTATCGGCCGAACATTTTTCCATTCGTCGACAGCTGGGAGAGGATCTTCAGTAATTTGCATATCAAAATACTTTTATAGAGACTCCTGTGACGGACTTGTTCTTTTTAATTCAAATATTCCATCTTCAGCATGTCATGCGGAATACGTGCCCTTTTGTTTGATAAGTAATTTTCTTTTTCGCCACATTTTCCGTCGTAGAATACACGCAACGCGCTGTCGCTTGCTTTGACGAGGTAAGTCGCCGTTTTCTTCGCTATAAGTACGTGATGTATGTTTTAGAATTAAAATGTCTTGGCAAACATAAATGATAATTGTCAATATATATATAAAATGAAGAAGTCTTTGTTAAATCATACTGATCTTAAGCAGTGCTAATATTTGAAAACTTATCAGCGATGGTCACACGTATTTAACGAGTCGTCGGCTATCATAGAGGTATCGACATGTAGGAGAATCTGCATTTTTGAGTTATTTGTATAAATATACATACGTATGAGTATTTATATGTAAACATGCACCAGTCAAAGAGAAAGAAAACTAATTTGAAAAGTATGGAGAAGGCAAGGGGTCACCACTATTTCTTCTTAAAGAAGACATGACAATACACAGATAATAAAGAAATCGAATGTGTGGAGAGCCATTATCACCTAAGTCCTGAAGAGACATGGCATTTTTAAAAATACTAACCACCAGTTGTAAGAAGACAGAATATATAGCCAAGAGAAATAGGAAAGCTACATATAGGGAACATCTAAATAATACAAGTATAGAAATTAAACTGGAAAACGCTATAATAGACGACTGAAAACGTGACACAGAAATCCGAAGATGGATTAGGACAAGGGAACTTGTTTTGGAATTGAGTTGATTCGGGGAAAAGGTATGTCACTATACAGACGAATACTGAGAATATCATAGGTGGAACAGTTGAGCCATGAGGAAGTATTAATGAAAATAAGAAAAAAAAGACAGTTTTGCTTAAGGTCAGAAACAGACAGTAAACATTTCAGAAATACATAACGAGGAAAGTGTGCTTGGAGAATCTGACACTCACACGAGGTATTGAAAGTAAGGGAAGCAGCTCGTGGCATATCTAATTAACTTGTGTAAATAAATAGCTGAATATTGACAAGGAGGGATAGTAATGTGTCTAACATTGCTTAGTATTACAGAGAATGGGAACTCGTGGAGAGCCGTGTCACGCACGTTCTGAATAGACACGACATATAAAAGAATACGAATATAATATAAACTGTAAAAAAGACTGAAATATTTGAATGACAAAATAAAATAGAATTCGAACAGTTTTTTTTCCATCTTTTAAAGAGTTGTTTTATGGTTGTCTGTCTAAAGAATGTTTCTCAAGCTTTTTACCCTTGCGTAACCCTTAAAATAAATTACATGTCTCAAGGAACCCCTGCGCAAAAAAAAAAAAAAAAAAAAAAAAAAATTATATACCATATCTTTCTCATTTTATTTTTATCATAGTTCACGTGGTAAATATCATAGTATATATTTTTGAATAACTGATTTAAGGAAAAATTAATACTTCTTTGACAAATTTTTCGGTAATGCTAAATACAATTCATACTGTTTGTTTATAATACTTCATCAGGGAGTTTTCATTCACACATAAAAAAAAAATTCTAAACTCAAACGTAAAACATAAACATAAGTAACCATATCATATCATATACCTGTGATATATCATATCATATACCTGTGATATATCATATCATATACCTGTGATATATCATATCATATACCTGTGATATAAATGTAAACAGAAGTAAAACAGATAATTGCTGCATCAGTTTTTTTTCTTTTACTGGCAATATTGAAAAGACATAGGGTAAATCAAAAATTAGATAAAAAGTCAAAAGTGCATGAGCTTATCTCACCTCTTCTCGCGGAACCTTAGTGACCTTTTGCAAATCCTTAGGGTTCCAGGGAACCCGGTTTGAGAAACGATGGTCTAAAGAAAATTGCCAAAATGCAAATTAAAAACTGAAGATAACAAAATGAAATAATAAAAATAATTTAAATATCTACGAAGTTTTTTTTTAATGGAGGACGGAAAACGCGATTCTGAAATCCGAAGGTGCATTGGGATAGCGAAAGACGAAAAGTATTAACAGACAGAAAAAAAAAATTCGTTAGAAACAAAGAAAAGAGTGCTGTATTGTTACGCAAGATCTATTCTTCTGTATAGATGTAGAAGAGACGTAATGCAACAGAAATGTGCCTGAGCAAGCGTCTGCAATAAGGATTAGCTAGCCACCCTAGTGGAGGGGTATCCTCGAATATGAGTGGCCAGCCGTTAACGTTTCACTGGAAAGAGCGATAATAACTACTGGACTTGAGAAATTTATGATGCTGAGAATACCATCGACAGAACAACGACAATGTTTTAGAGAAATTCGAAAGAAAAAGGACACTTATAGTAAATATCATGAAGAGAGAGTTGAAATTTCTAGAGCCGATAATGAGGAAAGAAGGCTTGGTAAATTTGATACTCACGAATTAGACGAATGGCAAAAGACATAGAAGAAAACAACACATAACCTGCATAGTGAGCTTGAGTAAATGGATAGTAAACGGGGAAGTTCGTGCCGGGGCCCTAAACATCTCCAAAGCGTTTGATAGGGTTTGGCATGCCGGCCATTTTCGCAAGCTCCAAGGTTATAGCATTACGGGTCGATTGTTTGACCTAATACAATCATTCTTGTCAAACCGTGAATTGAAGGTCGTTCCTAACGGATTCTCCTCCAGTTCCTATCCCACGAACGCAGGTGTTCCTCAAGGCTCCATCCTCGGCCCCACTCTATTCCTTATCTACATAAATGACCTTCCTGACGCCATAAATTTTCAAGTTGGCATCTACGCGGATGACACCACAATTTACTCTTGCCTCAAAAACAAATCTAGTGTCGCCGACAAAACTAACTTGGCCGTGCGTCTCGAAAAAGACCTCCAATCGGTTGTGAACTGGGGCAGGAATTGGCTGATCAACTTTAATGCCTAAAAAACAAAACTGCTCTCTATTAATCACCACAGAGATCCTTCCATGCCCTCCATTAGAATGTCTGATGCTCAACTTCTCGAGAGCACCTCTCTGCGGCTGCTCGGTCTCACATTGACTGCTGACCTAAGATGGAACAAATACATTGAGTCAATTGCTTCGTCCACCGCAAGGAAAGTTGGCTCCCTGTGCCGCGCCAGGAAATTTTTCTCCCCGGAATCGATCCTCCAGATCTACAAATCAACAGTTGCCCTTGCATGGAGTATTGCTGCCATATATGGTCTGGAGCTCCTTCTGTTTGCCTCGGGGTTCTTGATAGGCTCCAGAAGCGGATATGCAATATAATTGGCCCTGTTCTGGCATCTCGTCTACAGTCACTCTCTCACAGACGCGCCGTCGCCTCTCTCTGTCTTTTTTATAAATACTTTCATGGCAATTGCTCCGAGGAGCTGCATTCGCTGGTTCCCAGACTTCATGAGTTCAAGCGCCCTACGAGGCTGGCATCCCGCTCTCACCCTTTCACTGTCGAAACTCCTAAATGTAGCCGTCTCTTCTACTCCAAGAGCTTAATGTCTCGCACCTCTCGCCTGTGAAACTCCCTCCCCTATTCCAGTTTCCCTGAGAGCTATAATCTTTAACTATTCAAATGTAATGTCAATCGACATCTCCAGTTGCCTTGATCTATCCACAATCTTTCTCCTCATCCTTTCTTCTATCACTCCTATCTGGTATTGCTCCAAATCTTCTGTAACCCCTTGCGTCCTAGTGTTTTCTCGCCTTGCTTGGGGTGAAACGCTTAAAAAAAGGCTTAGGGGAGATAACAAGAAGACAAAAGTTATTAAGTGCTGCAAAAGTCAGGAAATTAGAGCCATGGCCGTCAATTTACTAAAGGAATACGGCACTAGAAGAAGAAGAATTTAAGACAATGACGAACATAATTTTCAAGTTCCAAATTTTATAGAAAGCTCCTGAAGCAGATCAATACCTAACAATCTGGTCTATAGTGTTTTGAGTTCGATTCCTTGTTGATGTAAGAGTTCCAAAGAATATGCTTTCGTAAGGAATAAACCAATTGTGATTACTCTTTCGTAAAATATTCACTTTGCTCAATAATCAGCAAAGAACATTACTTCTTGAAATATCTCCTCAGGCGTGATCTACGTTTAGAGAGATGCATTTTAGGGAAAAAGACCGCAATTGAACTTTGCCCGTATTATTGCATATGCACGATTGCATGTATCTAGAATCACTTAATTGAATGACTAAACAGCGAAACGTTAATGCTTACTTTTTCATCTTTTTTTCGAGCTTCCTTCGGCCGAGTGCGTTTTGATAAGCGTCTAAAAGCCACCGATTTTCACCAGTGAAAGCCATTAATGTTGATCGCTAAAATTCTTGTGAAGTAAAATTCCGCGCTGTTGTTTTCGAAACGCTCTAAGTGGAGATTCCAATTGAAAAAAGCTTTCCTTTGTTCATAATGATTTCTGTGATACTTCTTAGAAAATTGAACCGCTTCCGTTTTTAGATGTTCAAAAGATATTGCCAGTCTTGCTAAACGTACGTGAAAAGATTTTTTAAAGATCAGACCAGCGTAATAAAATGATAACAGATTTGGAATAAAAGAATCATTTTTATGTCGTTAAAATTGTAAAGAATATGAAACAATGGGGAACCAGTATAATACCCAGAAAGCAGAACCATTTATTTATACCTTTATTTTATTATATTCACCATTTTTTTCTCGAATGTAAAATTAATTTCCTACTAATAGCCTATTTTTAAATGTAGGGAAACATCTGAAAAGTCGTTGAAAGGATTAATATGAGCAAAATTTCCCAGGGTTTCCCTTAGCAAACAAGAATCTGAATACACTGTTCACAACCAGTTTTTATGATGGAAATATTTGCACACACTGAATAGTACATTTTAAAAACATTTTTAAAAAAGATATGTCATTTGCAGTCATTACAGTCTACACAACTTTTAAGACCTAGAAAAACACTATATTCTGATGGTAGTGTAGTGGATTGTAAGGTTCTTAAAAGTAACTTGTAACGTTTGGACTGTTTTCTTCTTTAGATGAAACCAAGAACAGTAAATTTCAAACATTAGCTCTGCTTAAGATTTTTAGGCTTCAACAAAGACCTCTTCGTTTTACATATAGTCCATTTATATTTACAATTATTATTTATGTTTATCAACGATGTTTAAATTATAAACTGTATTAAAATAGTTTCCATGCCTGATGATGACCGGAGGTCCCGTCGAAAGTACTTGCATATTTAAGGAAGACCTAATAGAGTTTATAATTTTAAAAAACAAGGATCATAACATTCATCGAATGGTTAGAGGACTAATTCATCTTTAAAATTTATTTAGCGAAGTGATTTCACCGTATTATATCATTAACTTTACTAATTTAATTTTTGTATGAATGATTCATTGTAACACACACACACACACACACATATATATATATATATATATATATATATGATTAAATATAATTTTAAGGTATGCTATATTTATGGGTTAAATGACTCAATATCAGGGATGCATCGTATGTTAATATAAAAGTCGACATCGAAATCAACACCTAAAGGCGACAGTCTGTTTCATGTTAAACGAATTTCATTGTTTCATGCCATAGTCTGACCATTGCGTTTAGCATGAAACAGATTGTCGCCTCCGTGTGTTGATTTCAATGCCCACTTTTATAGTTATATATACAGTTGTAAATAGACAGAAATATCCTTATTTTTATATCATTATGTTCCTTCAGTACGTGGGCGATCACCTATCTCTCGTTGCCATTAGCAGCATTCCTCACCTTGCCAAGCTTCCTCTCGCTCATTCCACCAACCATTGCCATAAGCTCGGCAGGTAGATTGACCTTGTGAGGGCAAAAATTCCCATTATGTACATAAAATGCTCCACTCGTCTCTTTCTCAGCATAACTGTCTTTTTTTGTCAATGTTATTTTCCATTAAACAAAAAACAAAACACAAAAAAACAAAAAAACAACAAAAAAAAAAAACAGACGTATATTTTTTTACATAGTTGCATTTAAAAAAAAATATTTGTTTAATTCTGGCTTGATTTATTTGAATCGCGTTTTGTGCAAATAAATTCCTTTTTTCGTAGTCTTTTGAATTTCGACTTGACGCTATAGATCATGATTTAAATCGAATAGGCACTTAATGGAAACCTTTGCTAAAGGAACCATTTTATTTATATTTTTTGTTTTACATGTTTACGAATCCATTCGAATATTTATCGCTCCTGTTTATTTTTGCATATTTCCTTTTCCTGCTTAATTTTTTGTATCCATTGTTATGCAACCCATTTTCATTTCACGCCTAAAACGAATACAGAAACAAGTTTTTCTTATTTAATTTATTAAAATTACACCGCTGGGTATACGAGATTGCTTAAATTAAAAGAAGACAACTATTTATTGATGGGAAAATAATAGGAAATTTGAAATAAATTATAAGGTTTAATAAATAATTCAAAAAGTTAACATTCTTACTGCATAGTATAAAATATATGCAGGTACATTTTGTTTAATTTGAACAGTTTTATGTACGTGATATTTTTTTAAAATCTGTCTTCATTGAAGAATGTAGGTTATATACATTATTTATATTAAATAAATTCGGTTTAATGACCTCATATTTTTGATATTGTCGAAACGTTTGACTTGTTCCCTGCGGCCATCTGACGATCGGTTTAACCCTCCCTGAATTTTTAACCGTGACTTTTATTTAATCTAACGGAATACATAGTTCTCGTTCTGCAATCCATATCTCGGGATATCTCGTGTTGTTCTTTATTTAGTACTGCGCAGATTTTGGGCGCCATGTTCCAATGATTCTAAGTCTACATACATCCAGACCTAGCGATTAGTCTCAAAATTACGATTTCACCAGATTCAGGAAACAAAGCTTTAATCCGTTATGGATAAGCCTCAACCTAAATTAAGTCGTGGCGTTGTTGCTGCTGCTGATGATGGCTCACCTGGACACATTCTTTAGCACTTTGTTATCTTACTGCTGCTGCTCCCGCAGCTACTGGTGCTTCCGCTGTTGCTGCTTCTGCTTCCACTGCTGCTGCTGTTGTTGTAGATTTTCTGTCAGTTCTCTTGCTTTATTTATTAACGGCTCAACGGTAATGACAAGATAACCCGTCTCCCTGTAAGGAAACATTCGGCATTAATTAACGGAACAATTAGCGTTACTTCCGGTAGACATTTTTCAAAATCTTTATCTGAAAACAGTTGTTTTTCTACTGGAAAACTATTCTCATCAAGCCCAATAATTGTTATCGTCCTTTCTTGTATTGACAGATATTTCCTTCCTAACATTTTGTTTAAGGTAGAGTGGAGAGTCAACATTATGATTACTTTATTATTTTTCCTACAAGTTACTTGCACCAGTAAACAAACACAGGCGATCCCATTATTGAATTAAGTAGATCACTTGACCATAGAGGAAACGCAGATATAGGAAGGCGCGTGAAATCTAAATGATCTGCATTTCTAGTCTATCCTCTATTACTATTCGGATCACTATTTATAGTGTATGCTCTACGAATCGTTATTTCTACTCTATCCTTTATTACTATACGGAACGCTATTCTCTACTCTATTCACTATACTATTTTTCTATTTGGATCACTATACGGATTAGTGTTCGAGCGAGTTTTATCGAGTAAGTACTATTAGTGCGAGTGCTATTCGAAGGCGTCTGAGACCAGTATAGTTCAACGGCGTTTCTGTAGTTGTATCTGCGATTACAAAGTTTCTACTACAAAGAGAATTAAGAAAGTGAGAACGTGTATGCGTTGACGTTACAAAAGTGGCGACGAGGATTCATTGACATCACAAGAAAATGCAATATTCCCACACATCTTCTTACAATGTAGAATATTTTTCACATTTAAATAACTCACATAGAGGTGATAAGGCGTATAAAAAACCAATAAAACAATCAATTATACATATCATATATCGGTATTTGTCTACTGTAATCAGTATATTGGCAACTAGAATCTGATAGTAAATTTGTTTATTTGTTTAGCGGCATGCCAACTCTGTACGAGACATTTAATGCCAGAATTTAATTTTCTTGGAAGCTGTAACACACACACACACACACACACACACATATATACATATATATATATATATATATATATATATATATATATATATATATATATATTATAAATTAATTGATTTAAAAATGGTTTTTCGCTACACAGTTCTAACCATGTTTCAAAATTTTTTTTGAAACATGGTTAGAACTGTAATAAAAACAAAATCATTTTAAATCAATTAATTATAATATTAATGCTCTGTAAATTTACAAAGCACTATTTTGTAAAGATAAAAAATACCTATAAGAACACCAGATTATATATCTTACTGTTCTTTCTTTTTTATATATATATATATATATATATATATATATATATATATATATATATATATATATATACTTTTTTTTTATTACAAGTTTTCAGATGTTGATTGCCAATTGGAGATAGACGTCATTTACAACTTTGACATTCAAAACTCGTATATAATTTTTTAAGTTAAATTCCGAAAAAGATTGATATAAAAATTAACAAAGAAGACACTTTGATCATTGGGAACTAAGTAACGTATTTTTTGCGTAAATATAATAATATATTAGAAAAATTTAAAATGTCTATTATAATATCGGACATTATTTTCCGATCAACCTAATAAAATTAAAAAAAAAGAAGTTTTTATATTCGGCATCTGGAGATTTTAGAAAAAAGTAATAAGAAAAGGAAATTGAAAAAATCTGATTACTTCGAGAGGTGCGTTTTTTTAAAGTGCTGCAGATAGAACAGTTTTCTCAAAAGTAATGTTTAAGGAGCAATATTAGCTATGTGGTACTGCTGGCTGTGTTAGAGTTTATGTCATTCATTGAAATAATTAACCAAAACGAATAGAAAGAGAAGAAAATGATGGAATAATGTTTCTGTTTAGTATTGTAGGCAAACTTATTATCATTCAAAGATGATGAATGTCTTACGATAAATAAGCAAAATGTTATAAATTCTTCGAAAACATGGTTTTGAGTTGTACAGCCCCAACCCGAAACGCTTTAAGCTAAAGAGTTTGTTCATTGAAAACAATCACTCTTCACATTCTGTAAAGTTAACTATTCTTCACTTTGCCAACAAAGGTTTCAAAGATATCAAATTAATGGAATGCGGCCAGCCTCTGCGGATATTAAACCGATAGAAAAGCAATGTAGATGAGATTGGATAACAATATTGAAGCAAATGCATTGAATTTTGCTGCCATATCTGGTCTGGTGCTTCTATGTTCTAGAGATTCACGACAAAATGCAAAGAATAATCTGTAATGTTATCTTTCCTGTTCGTCCATCTAAGTTTCTAGTCACTTTCCCACCGCCATAATTAGCTTCCCTGTGACTTTTCTATAATTATTTTCTAGTAAAGGTTTTAATTAACTCATATTCTGTTTGCATTTTGGTTAAAATTAGGTACCTCCACGAAATCGCTAAAAAAAGAGCATAGCTTGAAAAAGACGCCAACCTTGCCGAAAACAAAATTTTATTGTCTAAATGCTTATGTTATTATTAAGAGGAAAGACCAAAGTTTTTTTTTAATTATTTAAAAAAAAAAATTCCTTCTTTTTAGTACATTATAAATTTTGATTAAAAAACCTTGTTTCTATTTGTATCAGCGGAACTAGTAAATAACGTAGACAATTTTTAGCACGTTTTTTTTGGTATGACACACATTAATTTGAAAAATCGTGCAAAAATAGAAATAATTATCGGATGTTAATGAAACTTTCAGGAACTATTCACAGATGATCGAAATTATTATAAATATGTTTTTTTTTATGAAAGTCATGGTAGAAATATTTTTTAAAAATATTTATTACCCCCCCACCTAACTAAATTTATGAAAACGCTAGAAATTCGATCGCATCGGTTTTAGTGATTACATTAATTAAAAACACAGGGCTTTGAGGAATGCAAATCATGTTTTTTTTTGTTTTTAATTGGATACGCAGTACCTGAAAATCAGCTCTGAATTGTAACATACACAACTCAATAAAACAAAGATATTATTTAATTTCAAATGCTTTTATTTGATTTTAGTTGTTTTTATGAATATGGACAATATTTTCTGAAAGCAAAAAAATTTTTTCGATGAAAAATGAATTTTTAATACAATTATTTGTTATTTCATTAATTATAATAGATTTTACATTTGAGTTGTTAAAATATTATAAAATTAGTTAAAAGCCGCATCGGCTTTCATAAGTGTCCTTATGAGATACATCTTTTTTTTTAGCGCGTTGTAAATTGTATCATTTTGACTAATCAGAAGATCCCCAGTAATTAAGAAATGTAATTTTGTGCTTATAATCGAGCTGTAATTATAAAATACGGAAGACCAACCAGAATATAATTGTTGCGTTATTTGAGTTAAGCATTGTTCTCCGCTGTTAAGGCCTTTACTTTTGCGAAACACGTGTGGAGAAGTTAATTTGATTTTTCAATTTCAACTGAGAAGGTTACCTACAAGTATCAGTATCATCTTATGAAATTTATATGATCTTATTTTTATATTAATCTCAGTTACGACATTTTTCCATAAATGAAATATCAAAATTAATAATAAAATGAATGCAAATACAAATAACAGTAGAATGTAATAAATGTACATAAAATTATAGTATTTTATGTACAATTCTGATAAAATTTCATAAGAAAGGTACCTATAAATTAATTAGATACCTTTCTTAAGAAATATGAAATTTAATGCCACTCTTAACAGTTTTATTTTAATTTCTTTAGAATATATTTCCCATAAAGCATCATAAACGTAAAGGTGAAAGCTGAGTACAAAAAAAAAAAAAAATTTAGACTGCTGAAAGTTTTCGTTAAAAATAACGGGGTAAATAATTTGTTCACGTAAATGTAAATTATTTCACTTTTCTCCTTCCGTAGAACAAATTAGCCTCATGGATTTCGTAAATATATCATTCATCACATGTCAAGAGACGCGAAAGTTTATGACCTGCTTTGTTTTATTTTCAAATTACATCTTTTTAGCACAAAAGCTAAGTTAAGTTTGGTTCAAAATATTTTGAATAAACATTATAATTTCTGATTTTCTTAAAATAAGTTTTGAAAAAATGATAATTGATATTTAAAAAAAATTCAAAGTCAGATTTCCAGTTTTTTTTTTAAATGGAAAAAAATGGTCAATTTTGCTGACTCAAAAAGAACTAGATTTTTAACGAAAATTTCGGATGTGCTAGGAACGATTAAAAAATGGAAAAAAATACCCCAAAAATACTTTGACCTTTCCTCTTAATAATAACAAACATTTAGACAATAAAATTTTGTTTTCGTCAAGTTTGGCGTCTTTTTCATCATGCTATGCTCTTTTTTTAGCGATCTCGTGGAGGTACCTAGTTAAAATAATCCAATTTTTTTAACATATAACATTGGCACAAACACCATCACCAAAACCACATTTTTTTTTTACATAAATGCAATTATAAAGTCAGCATACTTGAACTTTTGTGCTGGCAAAAAAAAGAAAGAAGAGAAATCAGGGTCAGAATGATGATATTTTCATTGACACCGCTATTATTTTATCTACCGTCACTCCCTGTCAATATTTATTTTCATTGACACCGCTATTATTTTAACTACCGTCACTCCCTGTCAATATTTATTGTTTTCAAATGCGATGATTACAGTTAAAATCTAAACATATGATGAAAATGAATCTACACATTTTTTTTTGTTCTTTAGAATTGATAGCAAACATATTAAACATTATTCATTTATATTGCTTGTCTACTCTTTCTGCAACTTTGTCTCTCTATCTTCTTATTTTAATATTCGAATCCTTTTCTTGTCTTTTGGAAAAAAACTACGTTGTAAAGTAAAATCAAGAACGACAAAACTTATTTTCTCTTGATGCACCCAACAGAAGCAGAATGTGTTTTAATCTGTTCGTTCACTTTTATTAATACCATCCCCCATAAATTTCGACAAAATATTCTCGATAAATGACAATATATATATATATATATATATATATATATATATATATATATATACTAGCAGCATGGTCCGGCGTTGATTCAAAAATCGTACGACTCATACAGCAATCGCTATCACTTGACTTAAAATATTGCCCTTCCTTGCCTTTAAACGAGTGCCCTTTGCCGTGCTGATGTTGCTACATGCCTTACTTCTTGCCTATCTCACACTGCGAATTTTTTCTAAGCTCTATACTAAACATTAAATCTGTTACGAAAAAAAGAACTAAACAAAATGAACACAAAACGATCAGCTTTAAAAAAAGGACTCGTAACTGGAAAAACCGAATGAAAAAAGAATGTTAATAATAAATACTTTTTCACATCAAACCCAGTTCTGCGAAATCAGAATCAGAATCAGAATCAACGTTGAGTTTAAGCAAGCGAATGAGCCAATTGGAGTAAAGTGCCATTTCAATTTTTCCCACTTGTGACGAATGCAGCTATCGATTTCTATTACATGCTAGCATGCTAGTTAACATTCGTGTCAGTCAGCTGTTGGCTCTCACGCTGGCCAATAGAATCTTCCTGCCTATTCGTGGCAGCCAGCTATAGGTTCTCACTCTGGCCAGTAGAAAATGGCCGCAAACTACATGAAAACTGCCGTAGAAGCATGAAAAATTCGATTACTTCCACTATCGTTGGGAGTTGGGAAATGCAAAAGTGGTCTTGGCCTTCCCGCTAACTTGGAGGAATTGCGGCCGTGCATTCGTTACACACAAACACATACACACACATCCTGCCTTTTATATATATATATATATATATATATATATATATATATATATATAGTGCGTCTTAATTCGCACTCATGGTTCACCATAACAAATCTTGTCTCAATTTAGTCTTAATAAATGTCAGTTTGATGAGGGGAGAAAAAGATTCAAAAAGAAGAAAATTCATTGAGAATACATTAGCGAATGCGTAAAAAATGTATTATTTTGTTATTTTGATTAATATATCTATTAAATATTTAATTATTTATGACATACATATATATATATATATGTTTATAGTATTTGAATTATAATTATAACTACTGGTAGTTACTATAGTGGTTTTAAAATCTTTTCCTATTTACGGACACTCAGCTTTGACGGACCACCCATACTCCTATTAGTCCATCGATGGAAGTTTCTGTATATATGAAGTGATGTCAAATAAATTCATGTATACTTTTAGTTTATATACTATTTTTATTAGTTGAAATAAAAAAAAAATTCGACTACTTCAACAACCTTCGTCAGTGTTTGGTAATAAAAATTGTATTTTGAATTGGGCTAAATTTCAGATCAAGCCGACCTTTATGACGTTTAGGGAGTGAATCAATAATCCGTTGTCTATAGCATCTGATAATGATTGTTATTGCTTTTTCGACTTCCTTTTCTCGCGCACGTATCTGTGTCACTCTCTGGTCTAAGTACGAAAAAAAGGAGTGAAGTGCGTAACTGAAAACTTTCTTATTAGTGTGTTGATAAGAAAGTATATGTGAGAATATAAGATGGATAGTATTAAATAATAATAATAATAATAACAGTAACAATAACAGCAACAGCAAAAATAGTAATACAATGTATGTTATCTTAATGTTTTATTTATAAAAATGATCTGGGAAAGATGTCAAGAAGGCATTTCTAACTTAGGTCACTTGTTGGGAACCGAAAGGAAATAATAATGATAATAACAACAACGACATTGATGATAAAAATTGGAATAAGCAAGTAAGGGACATATTTTTATACTTATTATAATTATTATTATTATTCAATTGAAAGGCCAGCCACCACCGCCTAGCGGTCACTTTGAGAAATAATACAATATATCATTTATTTCCTTAGAATGGAAATTCAATTCTAATTCCTCAGATCAACATGTTCATACAAAAGCATCGAATTTAGATTCTAAGGAAATGAATTATAACCACCATGAACCCTTAAAGTTGTCTGTTTCTGAATATAATTAATATTTGCTCTGTTTTTACATTGAGCTCTCTGAATTATATCCTCCTTGGAATTATCCATACTGATTACCAAACACATCTTCACCTATATATATATATATATATATATAAGTGAACATAGAAGACAACACTTAGAGGCTGTTTCAGGCGAGACGCAATCGTGAGGCCACCTGATATGTATATGTGAAAATAGAAGATGGATAGTATTAAATAATAATAATAATAATAATAATAACAGTAACAAAAAACGGCCTGACGATTGCGTCTAGCATGAAACAACGTGTCGCCTCTAAGTGTTGACTTCTATGTTCACTTTTATATTTACACACGCTCTATTTCTGATATTGAGCACTTTATCTCATCAATATAGCACACCTTAAGACTATATTTCTTTATATATATATATATATATATATATATATATATATGAGATAAGGAACAAATAGGAAACGTTTATCCATCTAATATGTTTCACATTTATTTTCATCAGAAAATGAATAGAAGAATGAAATTTTGGTATCTTACGTAGATGTACCCTCCCATACATCTACTCAGGCACATATATGTGCTGAAGTTCATTTTATTTTGTCTTCAAATGTCAAGCCAGAACATATAATAATAATATATAATAATCCAGATCAATTAATCTGATTTACGACAACCAAATTATTATCAGACATCCCGAAAATGTTCTTGCAACACATAGTTTTGTCTTCTTATTTTAGTTGAATTGGCGATGACAAAGAGAACATAAGATAAGCTTTTCTCCGGCGGAAGGCGTCTTTGATTAAACATTTTCCACTTTGTCTCATCATTTTCAAAAGTTCATGAAAGTATGTCTCGAAAAAATATCCGATAATGTATTTCACCCATTTTGGGCCTCATCAGATCGAAAAAATCACAATACATACAAACGCAATTCACTTTTTGGTTTTT
>CAHIKZ030004677.1:3385000-3417500 GCA_903632075.3 Acanthosepion pharaonis
AGATAGTTCCACAAACGAGAAGTGCGAGAATATATTTACTATACTTCGTCAGTCATATGTTAACGAAAGCAAACGTTAATACATAGGGTTTGGTACTATCAAGCGCTTCACACATCATTTTGATAGATTGATTAATTTTTTTCACGGTCTACCAGCCCTTTGAATGTTATTTAAGGCTAGAAAATATTTTTAGATTGTTAGAATGTTTTGAGACAATAATGATTTAATGCTACTCATTAACCCACAACTGGCGGGGGGGGGCATGAGGTGAATTCGTACTTTTCCCAAGGTTTATTGTGCATAAATGAACTTAAAATTTCCGATTTCCAATCCTGGGCCGTTATTACATCTAAACGTAGAAAACCTGGTATTCCCAAGTGGTCTCTCACGCTTAACTTCAGTCATCGTACAAAAACCGGTCTTTCAACGTAATATAGCTCTAAGCACCATACGTCGTTGTAACATATAACACCACGTATAATGAGCGACTGCTGTATGATCATGTTTTGCTAAGGAGTGCTTAAAATTTCGATGAAGATATGATATTTCATTTATAGATACTTTCCTCAAAATAGGCATCCGACATTTTTAAATGTAGCCTGTTTCACATTCTTACAAGGTCCTTTCATGTCTTTTCTATGCTCGAAAACAACCTATAAAGACGTATTTCTTATATTTCGAGGAGGGAATTATATTATTTCGTAAAGCAAATCTTAACGCATTTCTTATGAATATTTAAAGGAGTTAAAAATATCGCGTTACTCACACTTCACTGTACACGAAAGAATTATTTCGAAGCAGTAATAGATTTGCCTTATTCAATAAAAATAAAAAAAATCACACACCTCAAGAAGGATCATGTAAAATATTTAACTGTTCTCTCATACTTTGCATAAAAGATACATATTCCATCTGATTTGCTCTTAGCTATTAAAACGTAAAGACATCTATATTCAATAGAAATTCGGAATACATATGCTGATTGTATCTTTTTATAATATCAAATGATTTTGCCGTTTCAAAGAAAATGCCTTTATTGTTTCTCGAAATAAATACGGATTTCGCTAGAATAAAAACTTTGTATCTAGAATTTCTTTATCCAGATTCTTAGTCATCACGATTTTAGTACGGGCCCCAGGAAATTCTTTCCAAGCTAAGCAATATTCCTCATTCCTGTTTGACGATACAATAGCGAATGTTTCATCAAGTTTGCATTATCCACAAATTTTCGTATGAAAAATCCCTTTTCAACTGAGTGCAAAAAATTATAATAAAGATTACTGGAAACAGTAATGGTGGAATTCGGCGTTCCCTATTAAATAAATATTTTGGCTTCATTGAGCAAACAGTTAGCATTACTGCCGGTTGATATTTATTAAAAAAGTGTCTTAAAACAGTTTTTCAGGTAAATCTGTTTCTAAAGCGAAATAACTTTTTATCGCTTTCTATTATTGATGTTATCTTCTTTCTTAATTTTCCGTTTAAGCTAATGTGGAAAATCACCATCTTGATTATGTCATTATTTGCTCTAAAATTTACATTGTTTTTTTTATTCTTTCACCCCAATCAAGGCAACGCAGCAGCTAATAACACACAGTGAAAGTGTGCGAATAATATATCCCTTAAGAAACAAGAACAATAAAAGAACAGATTTTAAGAAGATAAGGATTAACATTACATTTAAATTTTTTAAGCTTGATTGTAAGCGAGAAGCGCGAGAAAAGGAACGGTTAGCATAGAACTTACGGTTACAATTCGACTGTAAAATGTGAGATCTTGCACCAATCTAGTAATGCACTTAAATTCATAAAGTCTAGGTACCATAGGGGGGGGTTCATCAGAACACTTACCTGAAAGTTTGTTTTTATAGAAACGGCATGGGTAAGTTATATTACAATGGCTGGAAAGTGACTGAAGTCGAAATGTCAGTTCAGGACAAATAAGATTACAAGTTTTTCTTTGGATTTTATCAAGGATCATTAAATATATAGCAGCAGCACCAACCCATATGTTGCAGCAATATTCCAAGTATGGAGGAAAAGTAGACTTGTAGACATGCAAGATAGATTCTGGCGAGAAAAATTGTCTAACACCACAAACTTTGCACTATATACATAGTTCGGACAATCATCCTCATCTTTGTCGCCATATTTATCACAACGTTCCGGCCGCTGTACGCTCCTACCTTCTTCAAGTTGTTCTCCACCGCCTTAATCAGGTATTGAACTCATACTCATTGGGTCCTGTCACTGGATCTAACTAACGCCTTTATCCACTGTGACATGTGTCCTCAAGGACACATAGCACAGTGGATAAAGCCAGTGGAGAACTTGGAGAGGTGCATTAATAGGAGATAACTGATAACTGACATCCATTAGACATGGCACGTGGTACTAGAACAGTCTACCCCAGCGAGCGAAATAAAGAGTTCAGTTCGACATTCCAACCAGCTGAAGAAGGCCACAGCATATATATATATATATATATATATATATATATATATATATATATATATATATGTATGTATGTATGTATGTATGTATATAAATAAAAAGAAAGAACAGCAAGATATATAATCCGGTGTTCTTATAGATATTTTTATTTTTACAAAATAGTGCTCAATGTAAATTTACAGAGCATTAATATTATAAATTAATTCATTTAAAATATGTTTTTTTCGCTCCACAGTTCTAACCATGTTTCAAAAATGGAAGCTAAAAGCCACTAATTTAATTTTGTGATTAAATTAAAGACTTCCATTTCATCCTCAAGCGAATTTTGGAGTAACTTTTTTAAAATTACTGGGTTTTAAATACACAGCTAAAATAAAATTCATGTTTCCAAGGTTACAGATAAATCTATTTTCTAGACAGGGGTGGCTGGGTTTTCAATATGTCTATAATTTAATGTATCAGTTATTTCTACGTTTGGGTCGTGGGAAGGGATGCATTTTTCAATGAAATCTAACTTCCGTTAAAGCCTGTCGTCTAGATTTTTTAAAATTATATTGTTAACGGCTAAAATTCTTACGGCATTTTTTTTCCGTATATTTAAAGTATATTACGATTTTAAAAAAAATTTATATTTAAATATTACTAAAGTAAAATTTTCATTTCTCCGATTTAGTAGAATTTATTTATTTGTTTAATTACAAATTAAAAGAAGTTTAAGTTAGAATTCATTTTAATTAACTATAGTTTTAATTACAACTAAAATATTTTCATTATTAGTTTTTATAGACTATATTTCATTTAATAGAAGTAAAATGTATCTGAGTTACTTACCGTCAGTAAAATTATTTTTCAATATCAAGTATATTTGAACTGCTTTCGGGTGGGGAGAAACTCGAACGAGGCTACGCCGAAAGGCGGAGTCTCTTTCGGGGAGGTAAACCGACCCTGAAACCCTTTATACGGGTTCAAAGGGCATATTTTTGGCCGAGCCCACGGGCTCGGAGATCCCACGTTAAACCGGCCTTGTGCCACATGATGCCCTCGTGGGCGGGGGTGACTAAATACCGTTCAGTCTGAAGTCTGGAGTGAGGTCCGTCAGGAGTCAGTCAGTCGAGTCAGAGGCAGTCCGAAACAGAGTCGCATTCAGAAAATTACTACTAAACCTGATTGTTCGTACTAACACTTTCTACTTCTTTGTATATATTCCTGTTTGTCATATATCTGTGTTATTCCATATCCGTTTTCGAGTTCTTTTTTATTGGTTCTACCTTGGACTATCACCGTGGTACAAGGAACCAGACCATAATATAAATGATGTTCTTATTGTTATTGTAAGAATGAATGTTTATTAGACGAAATCTTGTCAACCACTATTCACTTTTGAATTGCTATATCCTTCATGTTAATATTATGACTTTCCATCGAAACAACTCAGACCGTTATTCATGGATCATCAATAAAGAACACAAATCGGAAATAAAGAGTCTTGAAGCACTATAACTTTGAAACAACAATTTATACGTAATCCTCCTGCAATATTATGGATACCCTCTCTTACATTAGGCGTTGTTTAAACATTGTTCATCTCGAGTCTTGATCATTCGGGCTTTGTGGTATGTCAGTCTTTTCTTTGGTCTCATATTTGATTTTTGTTTCTCCCACCAAAGATTCTTTGAAAATATTCCTCTTCTACTAAAGAAGTACCGAACATTTGAGGTATTTATTGTCTACACGTTTTTTCTCTGTTTTCACGTAAACAACTTTCACTTTTTACAAATATTGTGACCAAATAAATGGTTAAAAAATAACAAAACAAGTGTTGCAGATATATCATATGTTAAACAGTAAGTACAACAAAAGAATTTTACACGACTAGTGAGTGTGTGTCAGTTAACCCAGCGTTGAATCTATTTGACTGTTAATATTTAGCAGCCTTCCCTACGAGGCTAGATGTGGCACAAGGCCGAGTTTAACGTGGGCCATCCGAGCCCGTAGGCTCGGCCAAAAAATCTCCGTAGAACCCACATAAACAGGTTCGGATCTGTCTACCTCTCCGGACCACACTTTGCCCTTCAGCACAGCCTCGCCCGGGTTTCTCTCTGCCCAAAGGCAGAAAGTTCAATAGCAGCTGCGAAAAGCCACAGCCTAGGTAGAACAATCTATTAGACTGTCAATATTTAACAGCCCCCAACCACCCCACGAGAGATGTATGTGGCACAAGGCTGAGTTTACCGTGGGTTCCCCAATCCCGTAGGCTCGGCCAAAAATATTCCTTTAGAACCCATATAAACGGGTTCAGGACCTGTCTACCACCCCGGACAAAACTTTGCCCTGCGGCAAAGCCTTGTCCGGGTTCCTCTCCGCTCAAGGCAGAGAGTTCGACAGTTGAACAATCTAGGCGACTGTTAATATTTAACACTCCATACTCCCATAGTAGGCGGAAGAGTCCAATATAGACTCTTTAAAGGAGGGCGCCACACAACAAATATCTCTAGTTCTTTCGAATTAATATAAACAAACTGAGATTAGAAACAATAGTTTCCGCACGATAGCAGGAGTTAAGCAACCTCCAGCCTTGTCAGTATTTCGATCGGTAACCGCTTGGAAATACCAGGAATAATGGATCGGAATTGTTAATCGGAGAGTCGAGCTCCAATTGCATTTGGGTTCGTTATATTCACTTACACGCAAATAGCCTCTGGAAGGGAAAGAGTCCACATCATCCCCCCCCATGTGTTAATTAGTAAGACTTGTATTACTAGATTTTTGTCATCACCAAAAAAAAAAAAAAAATTCTTACAATCTAAAAATATTTTCTGGCTTTAAATAACCTGAAAACGGTTCATGAACTAGAGAATACGAATCAATCAATTATAAAACAGAAATAAAGGATATATTTTGCTTAATGGAATCTGTCTTCGAATTTCGCTGAGTGCTTAAATATTATCTCTAATTCATGCTTTTTTTCTAAATGCTTACAGAATAATATTCTGAATCGTTGAGATGAAAACAAATAGAAAGAATATAAAAGAAATAAAAGAAAAACTCTGTTAATGTAAAGACGTTGTTTTCTTATTCAATCAGGGGATGGACTTATTTTCAGCGCGGCAATATTTTTCATTAATATAAACGTTATTTTACTGAGTACACCCATTTGAGTAGACATTTCCGTTTATTAGCAAAAGAGTAATTAATATTTGCCTGCCGAGATCATCTAAAATCTTATTAATGAAAATGTTCCTCTCTCTATAATATGAGTGAAATCACCTTATCACTTGCAGGGAGTGTACCGTTTTGGGGTTCCTTGCGGCAAGAAAGACACAGTTACTATTCGGGTTAAGAAAGGTACAAGAAAGAAAGAAAGAAAGAAAAAAGAAAGGAGAAAGATAAATAGATAGAAATACAGAAAGAAAGGGGCACGATAGATAGATAAATATATCGATAGAAAGAAAGAAAGAAAGAAAGAAGCAAGATAGATATATAGATAGAAAGAAAGAAAAAAGAAAGGAGCAAGATAGATAGATAGAGGCGGACATAAAGAGTAAAAAGAAGGAAGGAAATGAGCATTATAGATAGTCATAAATAAAGAGAGAAAGGAGGAAAGAATGGGGCATGATATATATATATATATATATATATATATATATATATATATATATATATATATATATATATATATAGATAGATAGATACAAAGAGTAAAAAGAAGAAAAGAAATGAGCATCCTAGATAGATATACAGAAAAAAAAGAGAAAGGCGGAAAGAAAGTAGCATGCATATATATATATATATATATATATATATATATATATATATATATATATATATATATATATATCTTCGTCAGTTGATATGCCGTTTGCCTCCTATCGTAACTGTTCTTGTTTCAATTCTCGGTAGTGGATGCACTGCTGATGAGTCCTCAATATAAGAAGAAACGGCCGTCCAGTGCTTTCTGCATTCTGTTGAGGTTTCTTCCAGACTCGGTGAATTACTTAATTATGATTATTTAATCCTCCTCCTTATTATTATTATTATATATATATATATATATATATATAGATAGATAGATAGATAGATAGATAGATAGATAGATAGATAGATAGATAGATAGGCATAAAAATGGAAGAAAAGGAGCATGGTAGATAATCATATGGACATCAAGAAAGAAAGGAAGAAAAGAGTAAGATAGATAGATAAATGGATACATAGACAGTCAGACAAAGAAAGACAAAAGAAAGAAAGGATGAATAAGAGCATGATAGATAGATAGATAGATAGATAGATAGATAGATAGATAGATAGATAGAGAGAAAGAATAAAAAGAAGGAAAGAAATGAGAATCATAGATAGATAGACATAAAGAAAGAAAGAAAGAAAGAAATAGAGAAAGGGACGAAAGAAAGGAGTACACACACACACACACACACACACACACATATATATATATATATATATATATATATATATATATAGAGAGAGAGAGAAAGATATAAAAAAAAGAAGCAAAGAAATGAGCATTATAGATAGATAAACAAACAGGCATAAAGAAAGAAAGAAAGAGAATGCTTTTTTGCATGATAGAAAGAAAGAAAGAAAGAAAGAAAAAGAAAGAAAGAAATAAAGAAAGAAAGGCGTATAATAGATAGATAGATAGAAATAAAAAGAAAAAAAGTGTTACTGAATATGGCTGTTTCTAAAGTTCTTGTAATTAAATCTTATATTATTCGGTGTAACGAGTTATTGGCTGGATAAAATAGCAGTTTCTATTTCATAAATCCAAGTCTGCGTGCTATTCATGTTATTCCGCCTTGATATCGTGGTTTGCTGTCTCCGTTCACACTCAAGCACATACACAAAAAGTAGACGAGAAAGAAGCAAAAACGAAAACATGATTGATGAGAAAAACACTTGTTCTCACTTATTTTTATATGTTTAACTTTAATTCCTTAATGCCTGTGATGTCGAAATATTTTAAATGAGTTAAACATAAAGTTTCACTTTTATAGTTTCGCTTTCTTTTATAGTTTTTGTTTTTCTCTGCGAGAAATGAAGAAAAAGTAGTCTTTTTTTTTCATTCAGTTTCTCTTTCATTTACTTTTTTTCTTTTCTTTCTTTCGTTTTTCGTTCTTTCCTCTAGAAAATGAGGAATAAAGTACAAGGTAATGCCAATTATAGAATTCTTGTTCCGATCTTTTCTTTCCTTTATTTCCTTTATTTCCTGTTTCGGATTTCTTCTGTGGAAAATGACGAAAAAATTAAAAGATGATGACAGTTCGTTTTTACTTCGTCATTCTCTCTTTCTTCGCGTTATTTTACTTCCTTTCTTGCTTTTTGTTATCTTCCTTCTCTTTTTCGAAACAAACACGAAAGAAGAAAAAATATATCAGTAACTTATTCCAAATTATTTCAGAAGGACTCAAAACAAATGGAACATTCGATTAGTGCAAGAGAGGAAAAAAAAAAGAAATTATAATTGTATTATTATAATTATAAATGTACGTAATATTTTCAAGTTATACTTATATATCATGTAAATTTCAGCTTATAATATACATATATTTTTAATAAATATTGACAATAATTGCTAGTGTTGTATTTTCATGCAACGCAATTGTTCTTTATTATATTGTCATACGCGCACGCACACACACATATATGAATAAATAGACAAGAGGAAAAATTACTTTTAGCCAACGCGTTTCGTCCTCTGAGAGATTATATATATATATATATATATATATATATATATATATATATATATATATATATAGGTGGCCTGATGATTGCGTTTAGCATGAAAAACCGTCACCTCTGAATGTTGACTTCAGTGTTCGCTTTCATATTTACATACGCTCTATCTCAGATATTGAGCAATTTATCCCATAATAAAGCATACCTGAAAATTATATTTCTTCCTATATATATATATATAAAATTTTACACACACACACACACATATATATATATATATATATATATATATATATATATATATATATATATATATATATATATATATGAAATGGACAAAGTATATATACAATTATTTATATATATTTTTATATTTATACATTCTTTTTATAGATACAAATATTTAAATTCTTTTCTGTTTATAATAAACAGTATTTAACAACATTTACCGGAGGAGGAATATTTTCTGTGAAAATTTCTCGGACATTCAGGCCTCTAAATGTTGTTTAATACTGTTTATTATAAAACAGAGCATTTACTTAAATATTTGTATCTATAAAGAGAATGTATAAACATAAAAGAAATTGAAAACAGAATCAAGATAAGGACAAAAATGGTTATAAGAATGTCACAAAAAACATGGAAAATGATTTTTGAGCGTGATAGTTCGAAATCAAGAAGCTTTAGACTAGAAACAGCATTCATGAAAACAATGAATCCTCCCATTCTGACAACCCAACGATTTTCTAACTTATTTGCGAAAGTAAAATAATTTCAAAGACACCAAAATAATGAAAAGTTCCCCACCCCTAGCCTTTCCAGTTTTTAGCCCAGTATAAAACCCGCTGTTCATCTTTGAAAGAGATCTATAGGTGAGAACAAAAGAAAGGGTGTTCAAGCAAATAAGATTTCTGGGAAACATTAATACCTGCTGAAAATAATGTTGAAAAAACAGAAGAAAATTTAAGAAAATAAAGCCTATAAATTATCACAGAAACCATATTAATATGGAAACTAATTTATCCAGGTATATGCCATATCAAGCTAATGAAATATATTTCTTTAGACTGTGTCTTTACGAATGATTTATAAATGAATCAAAACATGTCTCCCTTTCTATGAATAATAAAGCATGATAAGTTAAAACAAAATTATTATCAATATTTTTAATAAACTTGCTTAGAATAAACTAAACATTTGTTGAGATAGATATAAATATATGTGTGTGTATATCCTGAAAATTATACAGCCATCGTTTAGTTAATAACCAATGATAATACGATATCATGGACTTACATAAAATTTGACGTAATGTAGTGTTCTTATGTAGCTGATGTCGAACGAAGCGTGGACCACGTCAAGAAAAAGTAATTGGTGTGTTGTCAGTTTTCTTCTTTTATGTAGCATATCCATGCTGAAAGTGGGCGATCATGGCTCTTCACGGCCTCCTATTCCTGGTAGTCCTTAAAAATATCTTTTTAGTCCTGGATGTGACGATTAACTACATCCAGCAGAAAGGGTTATTATCGGGAGGTTTTGAGGAGCGTCGAACGAATTCTTAATTTCCGTTGTTTCCAGGTCAGACCTCATGCAGTGTGCTGATGACGCAGGCGTTGTACGGTGCGGTCCATCAGTTCACATACCTTGGCTCCACCATCATTGACAACCTCTCCTTAGACGCAGAGATTGACAAGAAAATCGGAAAGGCAGTCACAACACTTTCGCGCCTCACAAAACGTGTGTGGACCAATCCCAAGCTGTCGGTGAAAACCAAGATGGCAGTTTACAAAGCATGTGTTATATATGTAAGCAAATATATGGATATAGATCCGACATATGAAGAAACATATACTGAAAAAAATAATAAATCCTAATATGCAATTAAGATGTTAAGATGTTTAAGATCGTCGGACGTTTCGGTATAATCTTCAGGACATATTCTGAAAAAACATAATGTCTATGTTAATTATGTTTTATGAATATGTTAAAAAGATGGTTATTAGTCGAAACGTCCGACGTTTCATTAAAACAGCAAGACAGCATAATCATATTAGGATTTTTCAATATATTTGTCTATATATATATATATATATATATATATATATACAGAACCTAAAGATTGCGTCGTGCATGAAACTCGGAGTCGTGCTGTTATTGGTGAGGGATAATATGTATATTTGTTAATTATATATATATATATATATATATATATATATATATATATATATATGTGTGTGTGTGTGTGTGTGTGTGTGTGTGTGTGAAAATATATAGAAAATAGGAAGGAACTGGTTAGGTAAATAATCCAAAATAGTATTTTAGTTATTATTTTTAAAAATAGTGCTCGATACAAAAGTAGAGCATAAATATAATTATTTATTTAAAATATGATTCCAAATCGACATAAGAAGTCCCATGTTTCAAAACAAGAGCCGAAAACTTCAATATAATTATTTAAATTAAATTGAGTTAAAATAATCTGTTCCATCTTCAAGCGAAATTTTTTTTTTTGGAATAACGTGTTTATGAAATTTACGTGTTTTAAAAATTGAAATAAAATTCCATGGTAACAGCTAGGGCTAATTGTTTAAGTTGTGTGTTGGGTGTTAATAATAAGTATCAGTATAGAGTTACTTTCGTAGATGTCAAGTCAGGGAAAGGTTGGGGTGTCTAAATTTGAAACGGAATATGTATTAACCCTCGTCTAGTTTGCATGTCTATGGAGATTTATTTATTTTTTTATTTTATTTTTTATGAAAGGGATTTGTGCATATAAAAAACAGTCGTAACGTTTGTTTTTTGACGACTTCATAAAGGGTTATCCTTTTTTTTAGGGTATTTAAACTATTTATTTCGGCTATGGATTATGAAGGGTGTTATATTGTATGCATGTTTTTAGTTAATTATTCAAACCATGAATCTGATGAGTGGGCTATGGATTAAACAAGTTATTATATTGTATGCTAGTTTTTAGATAATAGTTCAAGCCAAAAATCTGATGATGCCTACAAAAACCGTTAACTCGTGTCTATTGTTTAATAGATTATTATTATTTAGAATTAATTATGTATATTTTCATGCAGGCATAAAGGGCATGGGTCATCCCAAGTTTTACATGTTCTAGCCTTGTTAATAATTTTCCATTTAACTTTAGGTGTCCTATTTGTTTCCTTCAGATGCCACCTAGGATTCGATTCGAACCTGAGCCCCCTCTCCTAGCAGAAGGAACCATAGTTAGCTCCGATGTGCATTAGGCGAACACAGCCTCTAAGTGTCACCCGATCGAGTTGGTCCATATCATGTTTAAGTGATGAAATCTGTCGGAATAATATAAAGGCCCTGGGTAGAAATGACTGGAGATGTTTCTGACAGAGCAGCATCAGAGATTTCTTAATCAGTCGCATTGACCGGCGAAGAAACGAAAGACAACGAGAAAAAGCGTCAACAAATATTCCTGTTGCTATGTCCTGAGATCCTTGCTGTTGCACAATATGTGGACTTGTATGATTGAAGTTGTCGGACACTCATAAGTCGAAATCGACGGGGGAGTCCATCGTCTTCATATATATATATATATATATATATATATATATATACAGTAGTATATATTTGGTTCACAATCAAGTATTAACAAGATCGCTCCTTAACTTTTGTCCAGTAGCTTATTTCCTTTGTTCCATTTAATCTTTATTTAAAAAAAAGAAAAAACTATTATGAAAATTTTTGTAACTTTCTATAATATTTATCCATTACATTTTTCAATCTTTATTCGGTAAAAATTTCATTGCTAATCATGCATTACTTTTTAAGTAATACACATATTTATGTCTTTGTTTTTCCGTTTTTATTTGGCCGTTATATATTATATATATATATATATATATATATATATATATATATATATATATAGAGAGAGAGAGAGAGAGAGAGAGAAAGAGAGAGAGATAAATAAACAGATCGATCACTATCTGTTGCCGTTTTTGCCTGAAATCAGCAACATATATGTATATTACTTCTTCGATATGCCATCCTATTCCAGTATGTTGACGATCCTGTCTAAACCCTTTTCGGTTATCGATTTACGCATGCTCATTGAATAGGCACTTTTCCCATGTCCTTCCTGACTTCACTATACCCTGTTAGATTCAAATTTTCAAACCCTCTTTCCTCATTATGCACCCCCTAAATTTCAATTATCTCTTTCTGCTGATAACTATAAGTGTACTTTTTGTTTCAATTTTCTCTAAATCTTCGTCATTGCTTATGTGTTCAGTCCATGCTATTCTCAGCATCCTTCTGTAGAACCACATTTCTATTGTCTCACGTCTTTTGTTCGTCTGTGAGGAGATTGTTCGGCATTTACTCTCATAGAGGTGGATCTCTATTGCATAATATTACAGTACCTTCTTCGTTTCTAACGACATATTTTCAATGTCCCTTTCAGATTTCAATATTACACTTTCCTCCTCTGTTTAAACACTTCACTAATATTTAAATTGTTTTACTTGTTTGATTTTGCTATCTCCAATTTGTAATATCATTGTTGGGTCATTCATTTTGCTGACAACACTACGTTCAATATAAAACAATTAGAACCATCGAGAAAAAAAAAACAACATTTATTCCAAAATAGAAATGCAATCAATGCTTCTGTGTTCGACAGTTTGTTTACCGTTTTAGACGGCATATAAGACGCACGGGTGTATAAGACGCACCTCAATTTCAGAAGGAAAATCAAGAAAAAATTAGTAAGTAATAAAATTAGTAAAATTATTAGTAAATGTTACAATCTAGGTCATATTTATGAGGTATTGTTTTGGTTAAACAAGCCATGATAACAATTAAACGAAAATTAATAGGAAAAAAAACAGGAGTGTATAAAATATTTATTATAGCCTTTATATGATCTGTATAACCTGCGTCTTGTAAACATCTTATTGGGATAATTAGGATATAAAAATTCTGATTGTATTTATACCAATGCAACCGGAAGTTATCGCAAGAAAAATATTAATGAAACAAAAATATTTTACAAATATATAATTTGAATTTGTTGCATATAATTTTAGTGAAACAAAGTACTAATATTAAACGTGATGAAATTGATATAATGAATATAATATAATCACTTTTAATCTGCATAACAGCCTTTTAAATAATGACGATATGTATATGAAAGTTATTCTAAAGTCTCAGCTAATAGGAGTTGCCAGGTAACTAATTTCGGCCGACTATCGCCAATGTTAAACCTACATATGACATCTAAGATGCAGGGGAATTTTAAGATATTTTATTAAAAAAAAAAAAACTGCCTTATATGCCGTCAAATACGGTAATTCATTTTCTATCTAGTTATTAGTTTTAATTTTACATGCTTAATTTTTTCAAAACACTTTGCCTTCCAACCATTTGCATTTGATATTTTTAACTTTTTTATTCGTTTTTCTTCTTTTACACCACAAATTAATGTGACGTCAATCACTCTGTCAAGTAAAATATGCTGATATTTTTCTCCTTAGAACAAAAACATCAGACGTTCAGAACCGAAAAGCAACGCTAAGGTAAAATTATTATTATAATAAAAATATTAAACGCATTAATTAAAGGCTACAAAGAAAAAGAAAAAAATCTTTTATCCGGAAGTTTTTTTTTTTTAATATTTTATTTTTAAATAAGGAAATAATCGTCTTCAAACTTTCTTGTTTTCTGTTGCGTTTAGATTCGAGTGGCCCATGGGAAATTCATCAGGAGGGAACCTAACGCTGCATCAACAAATCAAATCAACGACAGACAATTATCGTTGGGTTTCTTTCAACTCGCTTTATTTCATGGCAGATCTCGTAAGCGGTGTTTATTTGGTGAAATCAAAGAGAAGGAAGTAACGATAACGGATATGAAAAGGTCGACCAGACACCTGTCTTCCCCCTTGCTGAAACCACGGCACGCAAACGGAATTCGGACAGAAAGTCTCGTACGAGCACCAGATAACGTGGCACCGTACTGCCGCAACCATGCTTCTGGTCTTCGTGCATTGTCCGGTCTTTTAGCGAAACTTAGAAAATGGTAATCCATCACTGCCAGGATCCTACTTCCACTCAGTTTTTTTAGATGGATCTGATCTAGCGTTCAAATGAGATATGATTTTTAATCAATGTTATTCGTATTTGGGTGGGTACCCTCTTTAGCAGTCGTCGACGTCTGCATTTTAACATTCTTAGTATGCCTTTGCTACACTTACTCGAGAAATACATAAAACAAATGCCTAATAAATGATTCTAGCTTATAGGATCCGGAACTCATTCAGCAATATCACAGTCTTAAATCTTTTCATATCACATGACTGTCACAGCGACACACTGTCTTAGCTACCACTTTAACTATTGCATCGCATATATACAAACTACTGAGTTCATTTCTAGGATTGGAGTGGTTGTATAAATCCAAAATACTGCTGTTAATAATGTCTGTCACTCCAGATTTTAAAAGGAAGTCTGTGTATTAACCTGTATGATACTGAGTGTTCGTTGTCATCAAATAAATTCGAACTCTTTGTCTGGATTTAAGACGTGAAATAATGACAGGATTATCGAACATTTCTAAGCGGAAAGCTTTATTTACATTGTGTCACTGTGGTGGCAATTTCCGCGTTATACAAACAGTTGATTTTCCGTCAGTTGATCGATATAACTGGTTTTTGCAAAATTATTTGTACAGAGGTAATATGACATTTTTTCTTTAATGATCGACTGTGCGCATGCGTTTGAAAGGAAAATCCATACATATCTACTCATTTGGGAGTCCATAAGCTGGTAGCGACAGATAGACACAATCATACATAGATACATATGATGGCTATCGACACGTTGAATAAGTATGAACAGCGCTGACAAGTTTGACCCATGATTTTAATTCTCATGAACTTATGTCAATGTCCCTTGACACTAGCAAGTGACTTGTAATGCTTATTACAGATGTAGAAAACTTTGTTTTATACAGGTCCTGACCGGTTTTGAAAAGTCTGTTCATCTGCAGGTTTTCTGATACATCCTGCCTGCTAAGTTTTTTTCCTGCGTAGTCTTCTTCTTTAAGGACGTTGGCGAACATGGCTCTCCACATGTTCCTGTCATTATAGGTCTTAATAAATTTTGTCTTTTTTCAACCCATCTTAAAGCTTGCCCCGCCACTAATTTAATGATTTTCGCTAGGTAGGTTAGGTAATGTTTCCCTCTGAATCGCTTGCATTCAATCTGTTCTGTGAGCGTCAAATTTTCAATAACCCTCTTTCGTCATTATGTGCCCTAGAATTATCAACTGCCTCTTCCTGATGTTACGTATAAGTGTCCTTTTTGTTTCCATTTTCTCTGAAAATGGTAGTCTCAGCAACCTTCTGTCGACCCACATTTCTGGTGGTTCGTCTCTTATTAATATTTTTAAACAATTCACCCCAAACAAGGCAGGACTGAAAGTAGTAGCCAAGAGGCTACATAGAGTGTCAGTAAGGGAAATGGCTGGGTATAGGAGGATGATTAAAAGGAAGAAATAAAGACGATAAAAAGCAGAACGAGGATCAAGGCAATAAATGTTGCCGATTGACATTCAATATAAACATTTGAACATCAGAGTTATCGTGGAAGCAAGTAAGAGGAAGGGAGTTCCACTGTTGGGAAGTGCGAGAGAAGACGCTGTTGGAGTAGAAGAGGAGGTTACATTTAACTTTTTTGACGGTAAAAGGGTGGGACCGAGATACCAACCTAGTAGCACGTTTAAATTCATGCAGTCGGGTCACCAGCGAAAATAGCTTGCCAGAACAGATGCCATGAAAATATTTATAGAAAAAACAGAGGGAAGCCACATTACGTCGGTGAGAAAGTGACTGGAGTGGAGACCCCAAGTCAGGATCGATCCCATTGCATATCCGTCTTTGGATTTTGTCGAGAACCTCGCGATGAACATCGGGGGCACCAGACCATATATGGCAACAGTATTTCATACATGGAGGAATGGTTGATTTATAGATATGAAGGATGAACTTTGACGAGAAAAAACCTTCTGGGGCGACACAAGCAAGTCGGGGGTGCCACTAGTAAGCAAGGGGCTACAGAGAGTGAAAGTAATTGAAAAGACTGGGTATGGGGAGGGTGAGGAAAGGATAAAAAGAAGAACGGGGATTAAGGCATAAGAAGATGTCGATTGGCATTACATTTACATTTTTGAAGATTATAATTATCAGGGAAGTGCGAAAGAAGAAGCTGTTTGAGTAGAAAAGGCGGTGTTATTTAACTCTTTCAACGGTAAAAGGGTGGGGCTGAGATGCCAACCTAGTAGCACGCTTAAATTTATGCAGTTGGGACACCAGTGAAAATAGATTGTCAGAGCAGATGCCATGAAATTATTTATAGAAAAAAAAAACAGAGGGAAACTGCATTACTTCGGTGAGAAAGTGACTGGAGTCGAAACTTTTAAGTCATCCCCCCACCAACGTATTGCTGGTACTAAAACCTATTTTATACTTTCATAATGTTTTGACCCCTTTTGGTGGGTTAAATATTAGCCCATAGCTGGGACAATGACAGATGTTACCACCCCAGGTCATGGCGGACCTGGCAACACCAGCAATTAAAAGGTGGTTCCACTCTCCTCAAAACCTCTTGATCAGAGGCCTTGCTGCCGGATGTAGTTTATCGTCTTACCCAGGACATGGATGCAGTTTATTTTCATACCCAGTATGGGTTTGTCTCGGGCTTTCGTTATATTATATATTTCGGCTTAGAGTGCCAATTTTAAAATATATTATTTATGAAACTGGGTACAGATTCCACCTGCTGACAGCGAAATTTATATCCACTCATATCCGTCTTCAGGGATGTATGGAAAAGAATGTACTTAGCTGAGGTACATTATTTTCCACACTCGATGCAGTGAATAACTTCTCTCGTGATCTAAACATGCCCAAAATAAATATATCTATAAACATAAATGCATGGAATATAATAGATATACAAATGTTAATGTTATTTCAATTTCGATAAAAAATTTGTAAAAAGAAAAATTTGGACAATCAATGAGATCACCTCTTAATATTATACTAGAATGTATATTCTATGAATTTCTAGAGACGCTTCCTTTAAAAACATTTTAATAAAAGCAAGAACATATTCCCGATATATTTCCGAGGTTCTGTTGAGACAACGATGCTAAACAAAATTACTGGCCTTTTAAATAAAATAGACAACATCGAACATACAAATGAATTTACTTATGGAACAGAAACAAAAGAAAACATAACCTCATTTTAAAATAACGTTAAAAGACGCTGGTAATGTTATTAATGATATAAAACGAAACATCTGCCGAAAATTAACAAATAACAATATAAACTTCACTTCTATTCATGTTTAAATACAAATTAATAATTGCTATAAATATAGGCTTCTGTTTCGAAATACATATTTGTAGCCCTTAATATTCACACGATGAACGAAAATATATTGAACTTACTTTTAAATATTATCTAGTATTCTAATTTTTCTTATGTATAAAACGAAGCGGGAAACTTAAAAATTCATAAAAACATAAACAAAGTTAGTGCATAGTACTAACTAGTAACTGAATAATGAGAAAAAACTGAAAACAATTCACTTAAAATTAACATTATTTTTATCACATCTATTTCAAAATACTAATAGACTGAAAAGATTTCAATGAAATACATTCGTGAGACACTCAGAAATTGTAGTAAAATATTATATTATTATAATATGGATTGTTACATAACAAAACAAACAATGCATTATATGCTCTCAACAAACAATTACGACTAAGTAGTGAGTTCGATCCTCATTGGGCGTCCTATATTTTCGGCCTTGTGCCAAATATAAGCTACGCTTAGAAAATCACCGATCGTCGTCTGTCGTAATTGGTTTGGTCATATTATTGAGTTAGTGGATAGCGGCTCGGATTGAGGAATCGGAGAGCCGAGTTCAAATTCCAGTCAAATCCATTATATTCACTTACCTGCTAATGCACTTGGGAAAGTTATGAATCCTCTTCTTCTCCCCCTAGCTATGGGTATATAGCATAACAGACCGAGTTCTATGGCCTTGGATGGCAACTGGAAAGAAATGGCAACCTACTGCGGGAAAAATCTGCCTCGTCAGTCAAGTATAGAAAGACACATGATCGCCTAAGCGTGTATCACGCATGGCCCATAATTGACTAATTTCGGAATAGTCTACAATAATTTTACACACAGGACCATGCAACATGTCTGCTTCCCCCACAAAATGTCCTTTTTTTAATTCATGTCCTTTTTCCTTATAAAATTAATACTAATAAATGTCTAATAAATATATATATATACTATCATTATAATATAGAATAATTAAAATCAATAAAAACAAAAGCGATAAAATAGTTAATCAGTTAACCTAACTTTCAAATTCAGGTATGTCGGACGTCAAAATTTAAATTTACATGCTTAGCGTTTCTAAAGGGTATTCCAATAACTTGGACCGATTTTAAATGTGAATTAAGTTTAAGCGTCTAATAATATTTTTTTCTTTCAGATTTTGTGGATATTTGGGCGATATTATTTTTCACACATAATTACCATGATCCAATAGAAAAATAAATAAATTTTCACCAATAACACTGATTTATTTACTGCTGATTTTTTATCCATGCTAATGAAACACCCAGTATATCTTTAACGTTTCAGTGTAAATCGTGCTTGCTGTACGTCTCTCTCCTATTTTCCCTTTTATATAAAGCAATCATTTCATAAATAAAACAGTTATTTTATTCGAAGTTCCTTCACTCAACAAAACGCCCCAGTACACAATTTTCCTTCACGTCATTCATTTGCCCAAATATATAAAAAATATACTTTACTCCAAGAATATGCAGTGAGTTAATGTAAACGGAATATATTCTAAATGAAAACAATAAAAATTAAATTGTCATACATAGATATTTTAATGTACAATATCCCTTCAAGAAGTAGTTGATCATAGCCGATCACAACTTTCCGTTATTTTTCTTGGAATAACGAAAAAGCAACGTAATATTGAAATAGGAATATTATTTTAGAAACAAAGCAAAGACTGATGAACTGTTATGCAATATCAGTCCCTCTAAAAGGCAACGAATGTTAGTCAATTTCCTCAGACATATAGAAGAGACTTTAAGCAACAGGAAGGTGATTCTACAGAAGGGTGCTGGAAATGCAATGAATTGAATGTGAATAACGAGTATATTTTAAGGATAATAGAAGCAAAAAAAGACAATGATATTCAGAAAAAGAGATTTGAAAATTGTAGTAAATAATGAGGATAGAGGTCTTGGATATTTTGATACTGACAAACCATAAGACCATGAACACAAGAAATACGGGGCAAATCAGCGAGTAACCTACCTGAGGAGCTTGTAAAGATGGGCGGAAACACAGGGACTGGGAGGGTTAGTAAAAAAATAAGCCTTACAAGAACTATATTGTAGAGAGCCATGATAGTTCACGTCCTGAAGAAACATGGCACATAAATGAATTAATTTACCATTGCTCCTTTATTAGGAAATCCGTTGGTACAAAAGTAGTTGCTTTTATCGTCCTCAATATGTCCTGCGTATGCTAAATTCTCAAGGCCTTCTTTCTTTCTTATAATAGCTATAAAGTAGAAACTTTATATATATATATATATATATGTACCACTATTCAGTTATATGTAGCAAATTATTTACGTTATTCGGACTATTGTCCTCATCTTTGTTGCCGTATTTATCACAACGTTTCGGCCGTTGTACACTCCGGCCTTCTTTCAAAATAAAATATGGCGACAAAGATGAGGACAATTATCCGAATAATGTAAATAATGTACATAATACCTCATCTCAGAAATATAGACAGATGTAGCAAATTGTTTACATTGTCTTTGTTTCTGAAAACAATGATGTCCACGGGGTCTATTTTCTTACCCATCGTCGCTAAATAATATAACATTTAATATCTTCTGCAAAATAACAAGGAAGATATAAGGAGCTAAATATACACAAAAACCAGTATAGAAAGGTGAAGAATAAAAGATGAAGTTAGAAAGTAACGCATCTGGTTGTCAGAATATTTCTTTTTAAAGACAATATACTTATTAAAGGAAAACAATTAGGAAATCTTGAATATCCAGTTTTCTAACGAGTTTTCTTATCATCGACTTGCAACCCACAAAAGCGCTGAACCAACATTGATTAGCGTTAAATCCTGTAAACTATTTGCATATGATAAGTGAAAAGTGATATCGAGATATCCCGCTCTCATCCGATATCTTTAACTGCAGGACCTGAAGTAACCTATGAATCAAAACCATGATTCTTTCTTTCTTTCTTTCTTCTTCTTCTTCTTCTTCTTCTTCTTCTTCTTCTTCTATGTACAGTTTTTTTATTTTTTGCTATCTCTCCTGATCCCTGTTTTTCTAACCAGTTACACAAACACGTTAGGTAGGCTATGCGCTGCTTTCCTCTTTCCGTCTTGCCTTCAACATGTCAGGAGAGTGTCACATTTTTCAGACCCCCTTTCGTCATTATGTGCCATAGAAATGTCAACTCCTTCTTTCTGATGCCTTTTCTTATTTGTTTCCATTTTCCTTAAAACTTCGTCTTTGCCCAAGATCTGTATATATTCCATATCTATCAAGACAGTGAATTTCACCAAAATACACCCTGTACCATAAACAGAACCACCACCAGCTTGCAAAAAATGCTGCCCCAGCGTTATACATCCCCCTCCTTTATAAATACATAAACTTGACCGTAGTACCGATAGTTTTCTGTGTTTCAAAATCAGTTTTCCCTGGTCATGTTGAGGTCATAAGTGTTGTTCCTGAAGCCTTGCTGCTCAGTGACTGCACACTATCCTCTGACCCGTACTGGGTATGACGATAAACTATATTCGCGTCCTGGGTAAGACGATAAACTACATCCAACAACAAGGCCTCAGGTCAGAAGTTTTAGAGGAGCGTGGAACCACTTCTTAATCGCTGGTGGACCCAGGTCCACCCTGACCCTGAAGTGGTAGTACCTGTTAGGGCCCTTCTTCTCTCTTGTGTTGTAACGGCATTCACGCAGGGTGGGTTGATCCGGTTCCAATTGAATTAACCGCATCGCGCGTCAAGGCCATCCACACCCGTCGATCGGCAGCAGAATCGACGGCATGATCGCGCCATTCGCGATTCCAGCGTCGGACCCCGAAAACGCGAGGACCGGACATGAGTTCCATATCTGCTTTGACCGTTGCGAGCCATGTCTTGAGTTGACCTCCTTGGCGCTTCCTCCAACCAGTGGGTGTGTTTGGCGCCACCAGTTTACGGACGAACTTATCACCAGGCCGCCGCAGCACGTGGCCGAACCACCGGAGTCTCCTGTTAAGCAGAGTTTCTTCCAGGCCCAGAATGCTGCATCTGGCGCGGATGGACGAGTTGGGGATCCGGTCGGAGAGGCGCACGCGCAGGATACGGCGGAGGCAGTAATTAATCGAAGACCTCAAGCTTATGGAGATCCTCTCTGCGCATGAAACTCCAATGAACACACCAAATGTTAGGGCCCCAGTTATGTGCAAATAGTTAACCCTCATACTGGGGTCAAAACACTATGAAAGTGTAAAAATAGGTTTTAATACCAGAAATACTTTGTATAAAAATTATTACCAGCAATAAATTTTTGAAGATAAAATTATTACCAGGAATACATTATTATCAGCAAAACATTTTTGTAAAAAAAAAAAACAAAAAAAAAAACAAGCTATACATTTTCGAAAAAAAATTACCAGCTTTGTAAAAAATATTAGCAGCGGTACATTTTGAAGAAAAAATATTACCAGAAATATATTTTTGAAGAAAAAAAAATATTAACAGAAAAGCATTTTTGGAAAAAAAATATTGCCAGAAATAAAAAAAAAATTGTCGGCATTAAATAACCCACTGCCATAAACCAAACCAAACCAAACCAAACCAAAACAAACCATCATATGACTGGCCGAATCAAAAATGTGCAGCCTGTTTTAGAAATACAGTTGGCAATCTTCCTTATATTCTTCTATGGTTCAAAGGCCCTATTCGTTATCCCAGTTAAAGAACAGAAACTGTTGCTGTGATGTCATTACTAAAACAATTATTGGTTGATAATAATGCCAAACCTTGAACCAATGTGGTCTACTCTACAAAAACAATTGACCGTCAGTTCGATATGTTTCTATGATTGAAAGTCAATAGACACTGATGCAGGTATAACACAATAATCTATACTACGTTGCCCGATGAGTCGGAATGCAAAACATTAAAATAGAATGAGATTATATGCAATGTTTCTCTTCATTGAGAGCTTACCAATGAATTTATTAAAAAAAAAAAACCTTTGCGTGCGATAATACATATTCGTGAATAATGCCTAGAGATTTTTTTAATTATATAAGTTGAGCTTTGTTTAAAAAAAAAATCAGGGACACATTGCCATGCTTAAATTTACACATCGATTTTATTTGCCTTTAATTAAAAGCTATATAGATATTCCCTTTAACAATGTAGTTTTGTAGATAGATAGATAGATAGATCGATAGATAGATATGAATGATATAAAGCTACGTCAAAAGCAATATTTCACGAAATGTAATGGAAATCAATGGACTGCTGAATAGGCTAAATGCATTAATTTGCTAATGTCCCAACAAAATCAGATAAAGCAGCACTTGAAACACTTCAGCTTAACGTAGATTCATAGATAGATAGATAGATAGATAGATGAATAGATAGATAGATATGAAAAGACTAACATAGCTGGATAGATAGAGAGGGATATGCACGGAAGAAAACTAGATGGATAGATAAATAGTTATATATATATATATATATATATATATATATATATATATATATATATATATATATATATATAATTATTTTATTTTTAATTTTATCAAATTTTATCATATATATATATATATATTTTGATACATGTTTCATTAAATATAATATCAATGAAAAATTCTGCCTAAATACACACACAATATATATATATATATATATATATATATATATATATATATATATATATATATATATATATAAAGAGAAAAGAGAAAGAGAAGTATAGGATTGGTGTATTTAAGTCTTGAATATTTCTTGGTTGTTGTGTCAGATTGCCTAGGTCAATGTATGTGGATGTGAGTACTTGTATTTATCGGTGTCTATGTATATAGAAAATGCATGCACATTTAATTGTGTATGTATGTATGTATGTATGTATGTATGTATGTGTTTGATTTTTTTTTTTTATAAAGGGCCGTGGAGATGTTTTCTGTCTCGTCACCTTTTTGTGTGTATATATCTAAATATGTTTGGGTGCTTATGTATTATAATCTGAGTGTGTTTGTATTGTTTTACGCGAGAGGTTAGCACCCCACTCACAAACTTGGAATTGAAATGTATACATTTTGTCAGGAAGGCCAGCCGATAATAGCGTTTATTCCAACGTAATTTCAATGAAAAAAATAAATTGAATAACATGTATTTTTCTTTTCTCCTCAATAATTTTATAATTTTAAAGAGATTAAATTTAGATTTCAAATTTGGTAATTTTTTACTTTTAATTTTAATATCAAATTTTATTATATAATTTAATAGTTATTGGTTAAAAAAAATTCTATTTTAGTATAACCTCAACTTTAAAGCTTTTAATAGCTATTATAACCTTACTTCATTGTCAAGTTTTTTGAATTCTCTTAGACTTGTGTTTTGAGTGGCCAGTCGAGCTTATGTAACAGCGTTTTTCCCTGGCGAAGTATCGTTAATTAATTTGAAACCTTTCAAACCCTTTATTCTACATTCAACATCATCACTTGAGAAGACAGAAAATGGCTATTTTGTAGTGATTTTATAAAATATGTATGTTATATTTTTAAATAAATAATTATATATATATATATATATATATATATATATATATATAATATATATATATATATATATATATATATGTGTGTGTGTGTGTGTGTGTGTTTAAAAAAATGAATGGTGACCCGAACATTGCCGCGGTTTCGACAACTACGATCTACTCAAGTAGTTTATTCAGTTTATTCAGGCGTACGATCTTAAATACTTTACACTGGCGTATATATATATATATATATATATATATATATATATATATATATAGATAGATAGATAGATAGATAGATAAATAGAACTTATACGGATAAAAAGAAAGATATACGGATAGATAAAATACATAGATAGACAGTATATATACATATATATAAATATATATATATATATATATATATATATATATATATATATATATGGATCGATAGATATAAATAATATAAAACTACATCAAAAGCAATCTGACATTGGAAATCAATGGACTACTGAATCAGCAAAATACATTAATTTGCTAAGGTCCCAACTCTAGCAGATATAGCAGAACTTGAAATAGTTCAACATAACATAGCGACACTCTATATATCGCATGCAACAAACTGGTTTCTCGCTGCTAAAAATATCAAAGTTCTATATTAGCTTGCATCGAACTTAGATATTAATGAAATTGAATCTCTGGAGAGAGGTGAAGAGCGTTGTGTATTAGAGAAAGCAAAAAGAATGTTCCTTGCATTTCGGATTTATTGTCAAAGGAAGGACAAAAATTCCTATTTTAAATATGTATTCCTCGACTTCAAGTTGAGTTGTGGCATTATTTTATGCCAATGAGAGCAATAGAAAATCCTATTCTGAATTTCTTAACGTCCCTAAATATATGAATGGCATTATTGTTATCTTTTCCCTAGTGGCTCATAACTTATGCCTTCTCTATTTTTGGCATTTCAATACGTATCACGTCATTGTGATTGCTTGCACAAGAGTCGTCACAGTACGCAGACACTACCAATTGATAATGACTAGAGAAAACTTACAGTTTCTTGAGAAAAATTAATATTTAGCTAAGTCTTTCATTTCTTTGGTTCAAGTTTCGCTCGCTCTATCTATCTATCTATCTATCTATATATATATATATATATATATATATATATATATATATATATATATATGACTGACGCCACTTCAGTCGGGTGTCAATCCTAGCTAGAGGCAACCGGACGTCTAGCCACACTGATGAGCTGTGATACAGCGAAACAGTCTGTCTGTGGATGACAATATATATGCTCCTGAAAAATTTATTTCAGTTGAGTTCTCTGGGGAGGAAGTGTGGCATTGTAAAAAGTGACTATTATGGCTAATAATGCAAGATTCTTCGGTAAATCGAATCGAGTTCTCTCCGTCACTGTGTGTTTATCTAAAAATAAATATGCTTGAATTCACCTTCATCCCTGTTTTAGGCCAACGACTTAGTGGTAGAATCCCTGACTGACGCGAATTAGTCGGGTTTCAATCCCTAGCGGACGTCTAGCCACACTGATGATCTGTCATATAGCAAAACAGTCTGTCTGTAGATGACTATATATATATATATATATATATATATATATATATATATATATATTAAAATCAATGAAACCCAAGCACATTACCCATACAAATCCAAGTAGATCCTATTCCTTGGACTTGTCAATACATATACATTTTTAAAAAAAATATTTTTAATTTTTTTAATAAATGTATTTCCATTGACAAGTCCAGAGAAATTTTATTTTCCGAGGGGCGAAATGGCCATCTGTATGGGGTAATTCGTTTGAGTTTTATTGATTGTTAATCACTTATATGACCTATAATAAAATTATATTGAGCTCTCTTTTATGGACAAGATTTAATATTTTTTATATTAATAGAACATAGGATCTACTTGGATCACGTTCCCATGGATATTTTCCAGACACACACACACACACACACACACACATATATATATATATATATATATATATATATATATATATATATATATATATATCATGGTTTACTGGCGAAGTAGTACGTATCGAAAAAAGTGGATATTGGCACTATGGCGATCATAGCATGGTCCACCCAACTTCCTTCGGTCTGAAGGATTTAAATCCCGGCTGCTGCAAGCTCATACCACGAAAAGTCACTACAGAAAGTCACGAGAAAAACGTCACCCGTCTTGAATGTATGCTTGGAATGGTAATCTAAATTTATTTTCTTTCTTTCATCAAAGTAGACGCGTAAGTTCTATTTTCTATTATTTCTTTCTCCCAATATCTAAACGTTCTTGGTCATGAATTCATTGGTGATTCCTTCGGCTCGTACATTTAATGAATGTTTTTTTTTTGTAGCGTCTTTCACTGGCGAGGAGTACGTGTCCATAAAGTGGATATTGGCACTTATACTAAATTAACAATTTTAGACCATTACAGACTCCTTGACCATAACCCTCACGCAATCCATAATGCGTTGCAAGCCATTTTTTTCTTTTCTCTTTCTTTCGAACAATTAACTTGTCAATTACATGCCTCTGTCCTGTAAACATCTAATAATTAAAATGGAGGCAGTGTATGTACATTGCAACCACGAACAACCCTTGTAATCCCCTACTTTTCCGATATAGGTCTCAGTTCTCAAGTACATGAGCAATCTTGTCACGGTGCCTTAAGTGCTGGTACGATGTTTCTGACCCAAGGAGGAGTTCTACTGCCCTGAATTCTAGGCAGTCGTGACATATGCACTTGGAGCATTACACATGTATCTTCTCTCCCTGTTTGATTGTCGCTTCATTAAAGATTTTAAGTTTTGGCGTAATCCGCTTGATAGTCTGGGATACGAACCTTCGAGTAATTTCGAAGGAGGCTATCCTATTAGCAGGCGTATAATATCGCAACTATTATATTGCCATTTTGTGAATGGTCTATGGACTGTGGAGTAGTCTCCGGTGGGGCCTCTTGATGATATGATGAAGAGTACTGCTACGGCTGCATATCTAGATTCCTGCAAGTGTCTCTCACTGCCCACTCGTCTTCAAACCAATAGACACATGAAACCAATCAAATGAGCAAAACTAGCAAACCCAACATAAAAAAATAGTTTACGTTTACCATCTCCTAAATCTACCTGGGTGGGGGCGGGCTACGTTCCATCTTTCCAGAAATGGAACACCATCATCTTTAGACACAGCTATCCCTCCCCCTGCCTCTGTTCCATTCGGAAACTATCAGCGCTTCGCAGAGTTCATAAGTCACGGGGTCACCTAAAACGCCACGGCCACAGACTAGGAGCCTACATCAATAACGAGTTTCATTGCGGCAGAGACGCAACCCATATATGTGCTTCCGCGTGGCACTTATCCATAGTACCACATCAGTCTTTGCTTTCTATCGCCCTCAGAATGAACGCACGGTAATCGTCGGCCGTATATCACAGAAAATTGATACTACCCTCATTCAATCTCCCTCAGCCAGCTTTTATAACTGTGGTGACTTTCATATCCACCATAAAGAATGGCTAGTCCTCTTTAACAAAACCGATTTTGAAGGCAGATAGTCCAGAGACTTCCCTATAGCCTATGAACTAACCCAGATCATCGGAGAACATATCCGAGTCCTAGACAAAATTCCATTGATTGTATTTAAGAATGTCAACTTAGAATTATCTCCAATGCTAGCAAAGTTATTGAACCGCTGCTTGAAGGAGAATTCATTCCCAAGCCTGTTGAACGTGCCAAACGTAAGCCAGATTTTCAAGAATGAGGGTTCGCGATCTTTCCTTTCCCAGTACAGACCTATCAATATCTTCAGTATCACCAGTAAAATACGAGAGTCCACCATGTATATATATATATATATATATATATATATATGGTAAACTCTCGTATTCTAAGTATGAGGGTCAAGCAGCTCAGTTCCTAGGAATGGACAGCCAGACATCAGAACATATGATTTGATTATAGTGGTGAAGGCTTTGTGCAGAAACAACCACACTTTTTGAAGGGCCAATAACAGAGAACTGGTGCACTACGTGCCACAAGGTCAGCAAACGACCTTCCGCAGGTTTTGAATCCAGAGTTGTCGCTCTCCTAGACAAGTTGCCATCCAAAGCTATAGAACCCACTCTGTCCTCCTATTTACCCGTAGCTAGAGGGAGAAGGATATTAGTACATAAGTGAAAGTAATTGATTCGACTGGAATTCGAACTCGATTATCCGATTCCTCAATCCGAGCCGTTATCCACTATTCCGTCTATTTCTTTTATTATTTGTTAATCCGACAGAGTTTATTGATTAAATGTTATTTCTTGTCAATACCCATATTTGAGTAGTCGCTCTGTTTATTAAACAGTACATTCGAGAAAACGTATTAAAGAAAAATATGCGCTTGCCGGATGGACTCGAACCTGCGTCCTCTTTGACAGGAGAAACCGTCGTTAGATACGACGTGCTTATGCAGATTCAACCACTGTGTACATCACCGATCAAGAAAAATCGAGCAGTACTTAGTAAACCCATATTCAGGATGGAAGACGAAAATAAACTAATATACTGTTTAAAAAGTAAACGGATTCTCTAATCAATTATGGGTTTCCATATTTACTCCTATCGTCGTCTTTTAGCAACTACATCTACACTGATACGACGTCACAATCCCCGAGTCTCCCAAACTATTAGCATCGTATGGGCACCATATTTATCGAAACCATATATGTCTATGGGAAGATTGTCTAATTTATTTGTTACAGCTTTTAAACTTTACCTGGTTATTTAAACCCAGAATATATATTTTTAGATTACAAGAATTTCTTTTAGGGTATAACAATGATTTACTCATACGAGTTCTTCTAATTAACATACTGCTGGAGGGAGATGAAGTGGATTCATACCTTTGATATTTGCGCGTAAGTAAATATGACGAACTGAAATTCGCTCTCCGATTTCCAAATTACGACTCGTTATCCATTACACCAGACACATATCGAAGTTTACAGCACCAGGTATTTCCAAGTGGTCACCCATTTCGTTATGGACAAGGCTCGAAGTTGCTTAACCTCGGCGATCGTACGAGAATCGGAGGTTTAATGTGATCTTGTCACAAGCCGTACTCTATCTATGAATAGATTAAATTCAACTGGGAGTTTGTTCTACATATTTTAGTTATTCATTTGATGCAAAAATATCGAGTGGCTCCGCAATTGGGGAATAGCTATGGCCTTCAAACTAATCTATAAAACCCAGAATGCAGGAGAAGTAATATTCCTTACAATCTGTCATTTTTTTTCTTGTGTATTCTAACGAATTATTTGACATCAAAAGGTTTGAAGATAAGAAGCATAAAGCATAAAATCATAGCGGACTTACAATAAAAAAAAGGCTTACAATAAAAAATAAATAGCCAAGCATCATAACGAATAAAACGAACTTTAATTATAAAGGATAAAATAAAAGAACACACAGAAAGAACAATTGTATATTATTATTATTATTATCATTACTATTAGTATAATAATAATAAGAAGAAGAAGAAGAAGAGGAAGAAATACCTGTTATTATTCTTTTGCATTCTTTTGCATTCTTTATGCACTTCGACGTCGTATAATGTTGCAATGGTTAGCAAGCTAAATTAATTACGACTGGCTAGAGAGTTCGATTCTCTCCTGATAACCATTACTTTCGGCCTTGTACCACATCTAAGCTATATTTAGTAATTGATTTGCCACTTCGACGTGATGCAATGGATAGCAAGCTTGGTGCGTCAGATCAATTACGACTGAATAGTGAGTTCGTTCCTCACTGGGTGTTTTAGACTTTCCCTCTTGTACGACATTTAAGCTACGCTTAGAAAATCAGCAAACTTGTCTCGCTTAAGCAATTGCAACTGGGTAATTTATTCGATCCTCTCCGAGAGCTATATACTCACGGCCTTGTGCCACATATAAGCTACGTTTTGTAAATAGTTCGTCATTTTGACGTGATGCAACGGTTAGCAAGCTTGTCTCGCTAGATAAGTTACGACTGAATAGTTTGTCCGATCCTCACTGGGTGCCCCATACTTGAACCACATCTAAGCTAAGTTTTAAAAAAAAAAATCTACACTCATACTTTTTTGAGACTGCTATAGAAAAGACGTTGAGACAAAAGGAGAAAGAAGGAAAATAGTGAAAGAAAAATTCATCCTTTGATCTATTTGATATAGCCGAAGTACAAATCTGCTTTGATGTAGCATTTAATGACATTTCTCGACTCAATAGGGTTACCTATCTCTCTCCCCCCCCTCTCTCTCACTCTCTCAACCTCCCTCTCTCTCTCTCTCTCTCTCTCTCTCTCTCTCTCTCTCTCTCTCTGAACATGAGACAAGTTATATTTTGACACACCGGGGAGAATTCCATAACATACCTGTTCTGTTGGATAAAGTGAACAGAAATCTCTCTCATTGCATTCGGTCACAAACAAGCTCAAGTAAGAATTTGAGGCGAGTTTCACACACACACACACACACACACACACACACACACACACACACACACACACACACACAAACATATATATATTTACAGGCACACACACACACACACAAACATATATATATATTTACAGGCACACACACACACACACACACACAAACATATATATATATTTACAGGCACACACACACACATATATATATATATTTACAGGCACACACAAACACACACACACACACACACACACATATATATATATATATATATATATATATATATATATATATATATATATATAGGTGTATCAAAGATATTGTTACTAATTCTCGGACGGGTTCTTCACAATAAACAAGGACAAAAATCGATAAAAGTATATGTCTGCAAATCCTTCGTTTTTGCGTTATTAAGTTTAAAGAAATTTTACGATAGAGGGCGATGTGCTGTCATGTAGGCAAGGTTACATTGTCATTCCTTAACATATCGTGAGCAGGCATACACGATTTTTGCATACGGCCACGCGAGTTATAATGGACGAGAGGCTGCACGGTTGTATCAGATTGCGTTTCTGGGCCGAAGGCAGCCGAGTCATCCAAACTTTGCTGCTGTTTATCGTCTCGTTGCTAAGAATAGATCCGTGGCATCACGAACTGTGGTAATAAGTATTTTGGATTGTATCTTGGATTGGGCATTTAACAGCGTCAAAAGTAAACTTTTAAATTTTTGTAGTTGTTTTGAACTCGAACCCAAAGTTTGTAAAAGTAAAAAAGTATTTTTGATACACTATATATATATATATATATATATATATATATATATATATAAGGATCCAAACTTCCAACCTAAAATGGATAAATATACACCGGACTACTCACTCAAGAACATTCCTCACCCTACTATTGAATCCTTCACCATGTCTTTGACGGAAAAAATCATTGACGTCATCAAAAGAATGAGGTGGAAGATTCACTTCCATTTTAATCCCCAAAACAAACCCACAAAATTTAATGACGCCTTTTACTTTAAATCTCAAAACACCCCACCAAACAATAAATTATTTTGCAGTTTCTTTGTGTATAGAGGATAAGTGTTTAGAATTGTTGTCTTTTTATAAGAACCAGAGACTTTATTTTGAATCAGATGGTTTTGGCATCTATCGTAGATTTTACATCTGAGATACCAGCGCTTGGTAGAGGGGACAGCGAATTTTTACGTACCTATTTTTCGAATAAATACGCCAATGACTGAGAAGGCTCAATTCATGGAAGAGTTCGCAGCATTAGCAGTAGTAGTCATTGCTAACAAATTAGCTATATATATATATATATATATATATATATTAAATCATCGAGTCTAGAATAATCTTCAACAGAACTTACTCGACAGCCATTTCGTCCTATTTGGGACTCATCAACATTACGATACAACGCAAGCGTCATACCACAGGACCAACGGGCGTTGGTGACGAAGGAGAAATTAACTAGACTCGATATAGCACCGCTACTCACTAAATTCCGTGTTGTGAGCGGCTTGGGGAAAGAAGACGTGGCCCTGGGGCACAATCCGTTGGGTTACATATACTTGGATGAGTATATGTTAGCAACTCTGAAAGAAAATCTAATACCGTTCGAATTCTGGCTGAATTCGCTTTGGAACAACTCATTATATTGGTAGCACTAAAAATGATTTTAAATTAAGATGGTACCAGCACCTGTCATCCTTAAAAAACAATGAGTATCGTAACCAAACATCCATATCTCAATATGTTTTGGCATTTAAATGAAACAAATCAACTCCCCACAGTAAAATGAGAATTATTAAAAAACGAGAATTTAGGTCAATAAATGACCCATATTCTTTGTCCCTACAAAGTTATATATTATTAAGTTTCTTTATAAGTAAAGATTTATTAAATCAAGGAAAAGAAATGACTGTCTGCCGTAGGCATGGCATTAT